>KQ995682.1:139988-165439 GCA_001598015.1 Dorcoceras hygrometricum
CTGCTGGTTTCTTTTAATTGAAGTAGTACCAGCTGATGACATGTAACGGCGTCGTTGGAATTAGTTATAACGACATCGTTTTGAGCTTTGAAGTGTTGCGACTGAATTGATGTTGCGACTGGATTCCTGTTGTTGCGACTGGTTATTACAACAGCTGATTCTTGCGTTTGCTGAAGATCAACGATATTCGAACAGCGTCTGAGGACGATGGATAGCAGTTGAGGAATCTGTTTATCGTTATCCACCTTCGAAGCGGTGGGAGTATATCTTGTTTGAATACTCAGCGTGACACATGGAACTCGAATTGAATACGTTGGAAATGCTGCAAGAAATACAGAGATCGTTGTCTATAATAAGCATGAATTTGAAATACTGAGAACATATTGAATTCAGCTATCGACCTTTGATCCCGCGAGTATCGTTGGAAGTAAGGAATAGAGTTTAAGAACACTGATTGAAGTATTTGAAAACAGAGGAACAAAGGTATAATCTGACAGAAGAGTCAGGAACTAGATCACTCGAGAATGATAGTTCTTGAGTATTCCGCTGAAATCACATACATATATGATTACTGTTCTTGATTTAGAACTTGAATTATGTGTATGTCAATCCATCACAGGTAGTGGATCTTTTATATTTGCATGAGTTTGCATATTGAAGAGAATTGAATTGATTCTAATGCCCAGGACTGAGTTGGCCTGATTTTCGAAGCCGGAGATGGTTTCGATAGATGAATATTCATGTCAAGATCGGATACGAATCTTGATGGCGTCAAACTGATATAGATCAATTCGGAGATCGAAGAGGAGTACTAGAATCATTTCATGCCATTGCATTTATTTACAGTTGATACACTGTTATGCATCTTTTTGTTCTTGTGTGTACCTGCTGATTATATTGAGATGATTCTCACCGGAGTTTATCCGGCTGTTGTTTTGTTTTGTATGTGTGCATGACAACAGGAAGAAAGAACTAGTGGGAAGCAACTACGGGTAGCGAGAGACACTACCTAGACGCTAGACCAGCAGCAAGAGAATGAAACACCAGCTGATAGTTTAGATGTTGGGTCGACTGGTCATAAGTTGCTTACATCTGGTTTTGTATATAAGACTTAAACGTGTACTAGTTAACTTAGTTTGTAACCGTTGTAAACTTTGAAGTTTTTGTATAAAGGAATTATGTTTACGCTACCAGCTGAGTTGAATTATGCTTCTGCTGACTTACGCTTCTGCTAATCGAATTTTTTTTTTTTTGTACGTTATGTATAAACCAGATTAGATTGTTAAACTTGTTTAGTTTACACTAATAACCCACTGATTAAGATTAGAAGATTAATTGTGAGCAGAGAGCCTCACATACTCAATGCCTGCGCCATATCTGAATCTGAGAATATAGTAGCGACACTATCCAGTAAAGGGTACTCCGAAATAAATTTTGGAGAAGCCCTCAAGATGGAAATGGCAGAGATCATAGCCAGTCGTTGTGACTCCCCAAGTTGATGTAGACCCAACTTTAGGAAGTTATGAACAACGGCCTTAGCAAAGGAGATCGACTCCATTGAGGGAATACACCTGACCAGTTGAGAGGATGTGGAAGTCCCAGCGTCAGAGAAACTCAAATCAACATATATCCAAGCCCTCAAGCCGTTGGAGCCTTGCACGGCGTGAGGAGAGATCCTCAAAGGTAAAACAATAGAAGAAATTAAGTAAATGGTTAGAGACACAAAGCAAAACATAGGGTGGCAACCCAATAGGCCAAGGGATATGCCAACATGGGAGAAGAACACTACCACTGGAATTCTAGGAGGATCAGTCCCAGAAGCCAAGCCAGCATCTTGCTCTTGGATAAAATGAGCACCGACAGGCACATCTTCATTAACAACTGGGGAATCAGGGAGAGTGATGCCATTGTCACCATCATCACCATCACCACCATCCCCAGAGGCGGGAGAGGAGGAGATAAGATCAACCGGATCATCATCAATATTGGAAAAGTTGTACACCAAATGAGAAGAGCTCCTAGTAGAATATTGTCGTCCACTAGAGCGTTGGATAGGACGAGAAGTAGCAGACAAAACCTTCATTTTCTTTGCCTTCGCCTCCGCAGATGAGTACTCAACAATCTTCCAACAGAAGCAACAGATTTCTTACCCTTGGCTACAAAGACATGAAAACATCAAAGCCAATCAGAAATCATTAAAAGAAACAAGCAGATAAATGAGGGCAACAGAGTACTTGATGGATAGCTGAACGTCGGCACTAACACAGCACACCTGGAAGTCCACCAATCAGGGAAGGAACTCTCATCTTCTGAAGCACAGACTCTGATAGGGTTAAGGAACAGAGAGGGAATAGCAGATAACAACTCAACAGTGGCCCTGGAAAAATGGCCATTCTCTATCTCAGAGGTTAGATGTGATATGTCCAAATGGTAATACAAAATAGCATGAGGGACAGCTTGAGATAAGCCAAATTGTCTAGCGAAAAGGGCGGGGTTATAGAATTCAAATGACCAGCCAACATTGGCCTTGGTCTGTGAGAACGGACGGGCATAGGGGTGCAAACGAGTCGAGTCGAGCTCGAGTATCATGATATTCGAGCTCGACTCGAAATTTTTTTCACTACTCGAGCTCGAGATCGATCGAGTAGTCATTTTGGAACTCGAACTCGACTCGAAACACATCGAGTTACTTGAACTCGAGCTCGAAAATCTCGAAAATCTTTAATAAGAACATGAGAATTTGAATTTAGCTCGAACTCGAGCTCGAACAACTGTATAATTAAAAATATACATATTAAAAAAAATAATAAAAACATTCCTGTAATTAGAGTAGCTCGCAAGCTACTCGACAAGAAAGATTAAATACTCGAACTCGACTCCAACAACAATTCGAGCTACTCAAACTCAACTCGAGCTTGGTCAAACCGAGCTCGAGTCGAGTTGCTTACGAGCTACTCGACTCGTTTGCACCCCTAGACGGGCATTAGAACAATCAACTATCAAAAACCTGTGGTGAACACAGACAGTGAAAAGAATATCAAAATCAACTCCTTACTCTCATCCCGAAGTCGAGGATGAGCAGTAATCCAGGGCTTAGAGAAAGAGTCAATATGCGGTTTGGGAGGGGGAGTAAGATCGCTAAAAGATCTGGTTTGCAAAAATGCTGTAAATTCTACAACGGAAAGATCAAACCGACCCTGCATCAAGGAATTCGTTGTCAAAGGGCCGAGGGAAGCCGGGAATGAAAACAGTTTAGAGAAGTATGCGGCTGCCCAAACTTGGAGAACCAGGCGACTCCCCCTAGCCTGGACAGAGGATTATTGGCAACACAGGAGTTTGCCTTGGTAGAACGAACCTAAAAGCATGGCTCTCAGATTGTAAACCTTGCCGGTGCTTAGGGAACATGCCAAGGGAATGTATTCTGTGGAAGGCTTTCCAGATATGGGACAGAAGAGGTATTGGCACACCAACACCCACAGAAACATAATGTGCTCGGTGGTAGAAGGCTCACCCGAGCATGATTCGTACTATTTTACAACCGCTCTATACGAAGGAAAACATTAACGGAGGGGAGCAAGCTGGGGGGAAAAGGAATCATCTATGAGGTACGGGGAATCAGGACCAATTAGATGGAGACCGGTAAACAAGTAAACATCATATAGAGTAGGGGACATGGGATCCCAAAAGAACAGAAAAGCGTTGGAAGAAGGAGACCAAAAACGGAGTAGACAATCAAACAACATGGACTGCTTAGACATCCCCACTTTAGACATGTCCACAAGATTCCACACGCCCAGGGATCTCCATTGATCCCCAAAATAGGGCTGTAATCGTTCAACCCATTCAACCCATTTAGCCGATACTCTAGGCCAAGATTTGAATTGAGCAGGAACAGCGTGTGGAAAAAGGGATTTAGACAGAAGCAAATCGCTCGAAGACAAGGAATGGATGGGGAACAAACGATTTTGGATGGCTAATGGTAAAGCATTATTGAAATAAGAAGGATGAGAAAGAGGCCCAATGACCTCCATTGGAACAGAAGTCACGGCCTCAGACCTGTAAAAGAAAAGGGGATTACACAGGTACACATCATTTATCCAACCTTAGCAAATACATGTACGAATACCTATTATCTGCAGCAGGGTGATCAACACATTGTTCGGATTTAGACATCGTTAGAAGCAAAATATACACATATCAGGCGTATGATCCTAAACAAAGATATTAAAGAAACATCATCCAAACTGCACATACATCACAAGGGCATGCAGGAGTCGACAGAATAGGCAAATGTTACTGCTATAACATAAACAGTTTACAAGAATCTGTGCAATCGCGACAGGGAACCAACAGCACCACCAATCCAAACTCAAACCGTAAACTCAATCTCTCAAACCCAAAAAAGGGACAACATCACGAATACCACAAACGCCCAGAGACCGACATATCCCCCCATATGCCATTTCCCACAACTCAAGAGTATCGTAGCCATACCTGAGAGTCGAGGAACATCGAACGGTTGAAGGTGGAAGAGAAACTTGCAAAACCCAGAGAAACGCCCTGGAAAGCAACAATCGAAGGCCGAAGATTCGAAGAAGCAACGCACGACGGGAGAACAGCGCTGGGATTTTGGGGCAACGGTGAAATAGACGCACGGTAAACTAAATGCCGATGAGAGATACAAGAAATCAAGAATGTATTGACAGGAGATTCAACGGTAGACGGCCGAGGGATTCGAGAGATAGGTTTAGGGATTTTGTAGGAAAGGCACGGGAACACTTGGGGGGCTTACGTTTCTCTTTAGAAGACATATTACAACTCTGCATAAATGGATTTGGGCCCTCATCGTGTATGCAAGATGGTGGAAACAGGTGGGTTACTACACAAGCAAATGGCCCAATGGGCCAAATGCTTGCGGGGGGCATCTGTGTGTGCCATAATGTAGGCCCAGTAACGAGAAATACCCAAGTCTATAGCCCAAACTCATTACTGATTCAGACCCGGTCCATGAAGAATCGAAAGACAGCGCCAAAAAATAGTTCGAGGCAACGTGTGAAAATGGTTCATGGCCTCGTGTAAACGTGGGATTAAAGAAACTCCCCTTGACATATAAAGAAGACGAGCAACAAACAAAAGGGTCAATCATCACAATCTCAGCAAAAACTCTGCACAAAAACTTCTGCAATGAGCATCACTCAAAATTTCTCAATTTCAATTAGTATTTACCATATTCAGCACAACTTTCAATCTTCAGTTTTATTAATTTCTGGTCTATTGTAAATTTCTTTGTTGAAAACACAAATTATGTTAAGAGTTTATTCTTATAAATTTCAGTTTAATTCCTTTTGTTTTTGGTGTCATATTGTTTAGGAGATTAGAACTAACAATCAAATTTAGTTCTCACTTTCGTTTGATTTTAGAAGTTGGATTTTTTACATTTTTTTACACAAATTGGCGCTTGATCGCCTGGCACGCCCAGCAATTTGCGAATTAACACAAACACCATGTTTGTCTTGTTTTAAAAAGTTTTCGCAAATATACCGGTCCGTGACTAAGAGCATTGTCTGCCACTCTTCTTGGGATAACGTATGTCTTCTAAATACAAGGTATAACCAATCCATATTCTGCATCGGAAGAAAATATGTGTAAATTTATGAAGTTACCCTTAGCCCTAATAAAAACCCATACAAAAATGTTTTAGCCCTAACTTCATTCCATCGGTTGTGCACACGAGGGAAGAAAATTTGTTTTTTTGGTTCAGTCCTTGTCCGAGATATGCACCTCCTGAGGTATAGAGTGAACAGAACAAACTTCAAATCCAAAACCAAAAATCTAACAGATCTGAGAAATCATCCACATTATTTCTGTCACGACGAATTTTGATCATAGATCCGTCTCTTCATTACTCGGCTCACAATTTCTTGACCTAGGAAAGGGCACAGGAAGAGTTTGGGACGAAACAGAAGGAGAAACATGTGCATGGTTTGAGAAGTTGTTGGGAACAGGCCAGATTTGAAGGAGGTTGGCATATCCAAAAGTACAAGGGTATTTTGGTGAACTAACATTTATATATCATTTTAATCCTTCTATTTTAAAATGAATCTAACAAAGCTCTTCATCTCAAATACTATAAAATTATCACTCAAACTAATTATTATTATCAATCACATCCTACTTATCAAGTGGTTCATAAGGGTATTCGCATAGAAGTCACATTTATATGATATAAAATTAATTAATTAATTAAAGATATTTCATAAAAACAATTATTAAATAATTAACAAGTATATTATTCCTTAGAAACCTTTTATATCAAATACAAATATCAATCGAAATTTTGGAATTATTATCTATGTTAAAAGACGTGGTAAATTTAAATAATATATACTAAGTAAAAATATTAAAGCAAATATAATTTTCAATTTCCTTTTCTAGGTTATTATGTTTTAAATTTATTATTTTATAGTATTTAAAATTTGTGTTATTGTTATGATTCTTATACAATATCATATTTCGTATTAATTATATGTTCGGTGAGTTTTTTTATTAAAATATTAAATATTATAATAACGTTTCTGTTATAAATTAAAATGAACATTAACAAAATAAAGTAAATAATTACCTTGATAATAACCTTGAATATCTCATTAATTGTTCCAAATGAAATATTAATTTTATATTAATAGGAAATTATAATTTCTCTATAATTTTCTTAATTTTAGAGAATATTAAAGTATGAGAGAATTTGTATATTTTTGTGTGTACTTACAATGAAAATTACAAGTCTATTTATATGTAAATAATGATTAAAATAATAAAAAGGTCTAATCACTTCATTTAATATTTAGACATCCAACAACTAACAACTAATACTAACCATCTAATTATTTAATTATTCCACAATACTCACAATTTGGATGTCTTTATTACTTGTTTTACTAGGAAAAATTCAGTGGATAAAAATCATAGTAAGGAAAAAAAGTGCAGTTACGTAAGCTTTCTCCCCCTGTTGGAGAATTACGTAAAATCTCTTAGACGTCGCATTCCGATCTTGTATATCAATTTCTCAAAAGTTGATATAGGCAATGATTTTGTGAAAAGATCGGCCAAATTATCACTTGAGCGAATTTGTTGAACTTCAATATCATCATTCTTTTGCAAATCATGTGTGAAAAAGAACTTTGGGGATATATGTTTCGTTCTATCACCTTTGATGTACCCTTCCTTTAGCTGAGCAATGCAAGCTGTGTTATCTTCATAAATTATTGTTGCTGAGTTTTTACTTGCAGACAAACACATCCTCTTTTGATATGATAAATCATCGATCTCAACCAGACACATTCTCTACTAACTTCATGGATTGCAAGTATTTCTGCATGATTTGATGAAGTAGCTGACCATAGTTTGCTTTGTAGATCTCGAGTAAATTGTTGTTCCACCATTAGTAATATATACTCAGTTTGTGATCGTCCTTTGTGTGGGTCAGATAGATATCCAGCATCTACATACCCAGTTAATAGCAAATCATATGTATTTGAATAAAATAAACTCAAATCTTAGGTGTCCCGAAGGTACCTAAATATATGTCTAACGACATTCCAATGCCTTCGTGCCGGAGAAAAACTATATCTTACCAACAAATTTACAGCAAATGATATTGATGGTCTCGAAATATAGGGTCTTCGTGAGCTCTCCCACAACTCTCGTAGGTTCTCACACAGCCAAAATACCAACCCGTAACTTACGCGTATTTAAAAATTTTGAGAGTTCTAAGACTAGCACGTAACTTGTGAAACCAGATCGCCATGAATCTCGACCAACAGCTCTGCGAGCTGGTCCATATCACCAGCTTTTTTGCAAGCTAGTTTAACACGAGTTGTCTGGTTTCTTTAACTTTGAGCTGCAATAGCTCAGTGTTTTCAATGTTAATGTATCGAGATACAGATTGAGTAATGAATTAAAATCATGCGAAAACAACTCAACCTAAACTCTTATAATCGAAAACTCTTTAAACAGTTTTATGATTGTTAAACAAATATGCAATGTGTATGAATGTAAGTGTGGAAAATAGTAAAGAACATACGCTACAATTTGTTTATGGAAGTTCGGATCTAAATTTCCTACGTCTCCCCTTCTTCCGCAATAGGGAAGGATTACTAGAAGGCTTTGATTACAGCGACCATTCGCTGCAACCCACTCCTATGACCAGTAGCCGCAAGAACTCCTACCCACACCACTGCATACCAGCTCGCAAGTTGCGCGTGTCTAACTCCACTTCTTTACTACCTCAGTGAGGAATGCGACACTTCTTTACTACCTCAGTGAGGAATGCGACACTTCTTTAACGTCTCAGTACGAAAGACAACTAGACTTGTTTAACGTCTCTGTCCAAAGACTACAATGGAGAGTTTTGATTAAGATTCACTCAACTAATCTAATTAGCTCTCTCAAATATATGTGAGTGAATCGTGTGTGAGATTTACAGTGTAAGTATGAACTCTCAAATATGAAATCTCACACACTGGGAAGTGCTCCTGTTCGAGCTGGTTATTCATTGTCTTCCCAGGTTGTGCTTCATCTTGTTCGTTCTGAATTTGCACAACACTCTCTCTCTCTCTGTTTCTGTGCGCATCTACTCGACATCTTTGGTTTGCGCCTGATATATAAATCCGCATCTTCTGATTTGTCCGTTGGACACAAAGTTGTAGCCGTTCTGAAAAGTATTCTGATGTATTTGTACTTTGTGTCCTTTGGCTTTTAATGCGTTGCACGCTTTATTTGACTTGAGCTCTTTTTATCGGCACTTCTGCAGCCTTTGCTAACTTCGAGCTCTGTTTGCTTGTACCTGATGTGGACAAGACAAAACAAATCGTTTGAACCAATTAATTTGGTCTTCGTATGTTTGTATTCAAACTGCTTTGTTCGTCTGAGCTGGTCTGTCCAGATCTGGTTCCTCAGCTGGTGTCTTCCAGCTGGTTGCTCTTCATCTCTGATATGCCCTTAAGCTGCTCTGCTTCTGCGCCTCTTTTTGTCTGCAGTTGAGCTTGTTTAACAAAAGCAGATCATTTCCCTGAGCTGGTTGCTTCACTAAGCTTGATTTCCAGCTTTACTCCATTCCCAGCTGGTTTCTCTGCTCCTAGCTGGTCTCCTTCAGTTCAAGCTATTTTGTCCTTAACCAGCTCTATTCTTCTCGTCGAGAGCCCCAGTGTTACTTGCTTGTCCTCTTGACCCATTCAGACACCTCATCTAAACCATCAGCAAGCACGCTGTTTTAAACCACTGGTTGATTGAGCCAGTCCTACGAGGATTCTTTAAGACTTATCCTCGTAGAACTGCAATCCAGCCCCAGTGATTGTATAATAATCAATCCCGATTCCTATGATGAATTGATTATTGCACATAGTGATCTGACCTGCACTTGATCACTGCGCTTGTCTATGCAACGGCACTTGAACACTGCACTTGTATACTGCACTTGAGCAGTTCTGCACTTCATCGCATCCCACTGCGCTTGAACTCTTCTCTTCTTTATACTCTGCGCTTGATCTTTGTGCTGCTCCTGCTCCAAGCTGATGAACCATCTTGGTGTTCCCTGCATTCTGGAAGTAAACTACTGAACCAGTTTGGACGTCCCCTTACTGTTCCAGCTCGATATCTTCAACTAGTCCAGCTCAGGCGTCCCCTCACTGTTCCAGTTTGGATATTTTCATGTCTACTCCAGTCTAAGCAAGGCTGCGCATTTCTTGTAGACCGTTTGTACAATAGTAGCAGATTTTGTATGAATCAAAACTTAGATTCTGATCTGTAAAAATAGATCCAACAAATATGTCTGGTCTCGTGCTATTTGCAAGATACATCAATGCACCAATAGCACTAGGTATGGCACATTTGGGCCAAGTAGTTCTTCTTGTTCATCGCATGATCAAAAAATATCTTTTGTTGTATCAAGTAATCGAACCACCATGGGTGAACTTAAAGGATGAGCTTTATCCATATAAAATCTTTTCAAGGTTCTTTGTGTATAAGTTGATTGATGGACTAAAATTCCATCACGAAGATGCTCAATTTGTAGACCAAGACATAATTTTGTTTTGCCTAGATCTTTCATTTCAAATTCCTTTTCAATATATCAACTGCCTTTTGTTCTTCGGAACTTCCAATAATGTTTAAATCATCAATATATACAGCAATAATTACAAATTTTGATCCATTCATTTGAATAAAGATACATGGAAAAATTGGATCATTTTTATATCCTTCTTGCAATAAATAGTCACTAAGTTGTTTGTATCACATGCGTCCGGATTGCTTTAATTCGTAAGTGATCTTTGTAATTTAATGGAGCAAAAATTTTTATAATTTGGACCAAATGTTTCCGATATCTTAAATCCCTCAAGAATTCTCATTTAAATATCATTATCCAGTTTTTCATATAAGTCTACAGTGATAACATCCATCAGACGCATTTTAAGTCTTTCTTGTATGGTTATGTTAATAAGGTATCGGAACGTAATTGCATCCATCACTGGAGAGTAAGTCTCTTCATAATCAATATCAAGTCGTTGAGAAAAACCTTGTGCTATCAATCGAGCTTTATATCTAGTCACTTCATTTTTCTCATTTCGTTTTCGTACAAAAATCCATTTAGACACACAGGAATTACTCATTTGGGTGTATGTACCACAGATCCAAAGACCTACGTTTTGCTAATGAATTTAACTCTTTTGTATTGCTTTATTCCAACTTGGCCAATCGTGTCGATTACGACATTCATCTACAGATGTAGGGTCTAGATCATCATTTTCATTAACAACATCGCGAACTACAACATAAGCAAACTTATTGTCGACAATAATTTCCGATCGATTAAAAGTCTTTACCCCGTGTTGACATATTTTATCAAAATCTCTTCATTTTCGAATATTTGAACCTTTTCGGGGGAATGATCATCAATATTTTCAGATTTATCAATCAATGGATTGGATATCTCATTATGAGTATCAACATTATTTACTCCTTTCCTTTTTCATGGATTTTTATCTTGCATCCAATTGGTCTATCACGATTGAGTCGTGCACTTGATTCATTGTTTGATGGTACTTTAGGAAGTCGATATGTGCTGGAGCATTAGCAGTCAGTATATATGACTTAGTTACCCTTTTTACATCCTTAAATGCATCAGGTAATTTATTTGTAATATTTTTCAAATGTACTATTCTTTGGACTTCATTCTCACACATTTGTTCGAAAATCAAATTGATAGAGTGGTGCATTCCAAGTTAATTCACTTGGTGATTTCATATTTTCTCCCCCTAATGTTGGGAACTTTGTCTCATCAAAGTGACAATCGGCAAATCGTGTCGTGAAAACATCCCTCATCATTGGCTCTAAATATTTGATAATCGACGGAGAATCATATCCAACACATATTTCCATTCTTCTTTGGGAACCCATTTAATTCATTGTGGTGAATATATTGGAACGTATACAGCACATCCAAAAATTTTTAAATGGGCAATATTAGGCTCATGGCCAAAAACTAGTTGCAAAGGAGAGAACCGATGGTAACTAATTGGTCTGATACGTTTTAGTGCTGGTGCGTGCAAAATAGCATGTCCCCATACTGATGTGGGGAGTTTTTTCCTCATTATCAACGATATAGCGATTAACTGTAAATGTTTAATAAATGATTCTGTTTAACCATTTTGTGTATGTACATGAGGCACTGGATGTTCAACAATTATTCCAATTGGCATACAATAGTCATTAAATGTTTGTGATGTGAATTCACCAGCATTATCAAGATGAATCATCTTAATAGGATATTCTGGAAATTATGCTCTTGGACGAATTATTTGAGCCAATAGTCTTGCAAACGCCCAGTTGCGAGATGATAGTAAGCATACATGTGACCGAGCATCAATTAAAACCATAAAATATCTAAATGATCCACCTGTTGGATGAATGGATCCACAAATATCACCTTTTATTCTTTCTAAAAATGTAGGTGACTAATACCAACTTTAGTTGGTGAATGTTTTGTAATTAATTTGCCTTGAGAACAAGCATCACATGAGAATTCACCAAAATTCAAAATTTTCTTGTGTTTCAATTGATGCCCTTGTGAATTCTCAATAATTTTTGGCATCATTGTAAATCTGGGATGCCCCAATCGATTATGCCACAGTATAAAATTATTCGTATCCATGAATTTTTAGTCAACTGTGACATTCGTTTCTATTATATTTATTTTCGTGTAATATAAGTCAGATGTAAAGTTCGGTAATCTTTCAGCAATATATTTCTTTCCTGACACTTATTTTGTAATAAATATATATTCTTTATCATCTTGGCTAAAAGTCTCAATATGATATCCATTTCGTCGGATATCTTGAAAACTTAACAAATTTCTTTTAGACTTAGGAGAGAACAATGCATTATTGATTATAAAATGTGTCCCTCCATATAATATAATATCTACTTTTCCAGAACCTTTCAATAATGCTTGTACTTCCAGAAATTATGTTCACATTACTTTTTCCCATTTACAAATATGAGAAATATTTATCTCTTTTAAAATATCGAATGTGTTGTCGCACTGTCAACAATATATAAATCTCCATCATCGACTTCATATCCAGAATCTATATTCTATAAATATTTTATAAAACAATCATTAGTAATCCATTAAGATAACAAAATATTCAATAAAACCCAACAACAATCATAAACAACTTAGAAATACAATATTGAATAAAGCACATTCAAACAAAATATTTAACAATTTGGCAAACTTTCATCATCAACAATGAAATGATCAATTCTTCCATTCTGTTTTTCAAAGAAATCAGAAACATCAAAGTGTACTGGAAATGTCGGGAGTTGACTTAAGCCTTACCTTGATCAATGAAATTAGTTTCAGCATCATTTTTCTTTTCTTTTGATGCTTGATATAGATCAACAAGGTGTTTGGACGTACGGCAAGTATTATACCAATGTCCTTTCATCCCACATCTATAACGATGCTTGATATAGATCAACAAGATGTTTTGACGTACGACAAATAATATACCAATGTCCTTTCATCCCACATCTTTAACATTCACTGTCTCATTTCTTGGATTCATTAGCATGTCCAATTTTTACGTTTTTTATCTTGGTCATTGCAGAACTTTTGGTAGCTTGTATTCTTTTGATTTTTATAACTGCAACCGGCATTATAATTATGGAATTTTTCATGTCGATGATCATATGGATTAAAACGTCCACGATCGCGTCCATGATACGGCCACGCCCACGACCACGATTACGACCAAGTAGGTCTTATTTTGGTTTCTTCTTTCATCACGTATTATCATATTCACATTAGGGAATGGGTTAGAACCGGTAGGGCGGATTTCATGATTTTTCATCAATAATCCATTATTTTGCTCAGTCACGAGCAGACATGAAATCAAGTCAGAATTTTTTGAAGCTTTTTTCTTTATACCGCTGTTGCAGAGAAAATTGGAGACATGAAATGTGGAGTATGTTTTTTCCAATAAATCGTCATTAGTAATTTTTTCTTCACATAGCTTCAATTGTTAACTGATGCGAAATATGGCAGAATTATACTCACTTACAGATTTATAATCTTGTAAGTATAAGTGCATCCAATCATAACGTGTTTTTGGAAGAATTACCGTCTTTTGATGGCTATATCTCTCTTTCAAATTTTTTCACAGTTCGTATGGATCTTTTACTGTCAAATATTCAGTTTTCAAAGCATCATGAAGATGATGACGGATGAATATCATAGCCTTTGCATGGTTTTGCTGGGGATTCAATATGTCCCTCTTTGATCGTATCTCATATGCCCATAACATCTAGATGTATTTCAGCATCTAGTATCCAAGATAGATAATTTTTGTCGGAGATGTCAAGAGCGCTAAATTCAAGCTTAGAAATATTTGACATGATCAAATCTATATACCATAGAAACAATATTAATAAAATTAATTATATATATGTGACATAATAATAATGAAGAAATGATTAACAATATATATGTAATATTATTAGTTAAGATCCATTAGTATGACAATGAAAAGTAATGGATAAACTATCAATACAAGCTTACTTAAAATTAAAGAAAAAATGTGAGATATGTGTTAGGATAGTAAGACAAGCTAGGGAGTTCAAAGGGGTGGGATGAATAACTCCTTTGCTGACTTTGCTAAAAATTTATTTTAAAAGATTTTACTGCTCGATGCAAACCTCTAAGCCGAGTTACCAGCTTGTGTCAGGCCTCGCGCTTTGGCCTGACATAGAAAACATACTTTAAAAATACATTGATATCCAAAATACTGGTTTTACAACTGGCATAGCTTCCTTTATATAATAATATGATATTATACATAAATTATATAAGAATGAACAATATGATTTTACAATCATATCATGTTATTATAATGAGGTTTCAGTGACTTCTTTTATATAATAAATGATATTATACGTTGAAATATATAAAATCAATCGAGTGATCATGCTGATAACTTGTTATAAATTAAAATGAAAATTAACAAAATAAAGTAAATAATTACCTTAATAATAACCTTGAATATGTCCTTAATTGTTCCAAATGAACTCTTAATTTTATATTAATTGGAAATTATTATTTCTCTATAATTTCCTTAATTTTAGAGAGAATTAAAGTAGGAGAGAATTTGTATATTTTTGTGTGTACTTACAATGAATATTACAAACCTATTTCTAGGCAAATGAAATGATTAAAATAATAAAAAGGTCTAACCACTTTGTTTAATATTTAAACATCCAACAACTAACCATTAATACTAATTATCTAATTATTTAATTATTTCACAATATCTTCTTATTTAAAACTTTGCATTCGGATCAAGATCTTCGCTATACTTTCAAACGGGCCCGCCTCACGTGTCTTGGCCTGCTTTCAAACAAGGTGGGGAACGCCGGCCCACCAATCTAACGAGATTTCTTGCCACGGGTTGAGAGTCCACGGATCAACATGTTAAAACTAGAATCCTACACAAACCATACATTAATAATTGGAGAAAATTATATATACAAATCATATAAAATATCGAAAGTTCTAGAAAAATTTAACGCGTACGAAATAATTCAATTGAACATTGATTAAAAACATAATAAATAAAGTAAATCTTCAAAATTTATCAACCGAAAATCCACAAGTAAATAATTTAAAAACTTCGAATCTTTTAAAACTACTCATCATCTACAAACCCTACATAATAATTATATGTTGTTCAATCCATAACCAAATATAATGATAACTAAAAATTATATTATTAATATAATTTTTAATAATTTTCCAATACCCTGTGTTAACCCGTCCGGCCCGGCTTGTTTTTGACCAGTCTCCAAACAAGATATCATTCTAGTAGCCCGTTCAGTCATAAAAAATAGGTGATGCAGCTAACTAAACGGACTTGATCCGTTTTATCGGCTCTACTTATTATTAGACCAAAAGTCATAACTGATAGCAAACATAAAACTTTAATTTCTTTTACATGTAACAGCGCAGAGTGCACTTATCGTACGAGAGCTTCCCATGAGTTCACTCATCTAGTACCACTACTACTCATACACGCTTAACCCAACAATCGTCTCTTCCAAAAAGTATAAAAATATGCAACTTTATTCATTTTACATATGACATGACATGATGCATTTATTGTGTGCGTTAGGGTCGGCT
This sequence comes from Dorcoceras hygrometricum, assembly GCA_001598015.1. Taxonomy (NCBI): domain Eukaryota; kingdom Viridiplantae; phylum Streptophyta; class Magnoliopsida; order Lamiales; family Gesneriaceae; genus Dorcoceras; species Dorcoceras hygrometricum. Next base: position 155,722 of record KQ995682.1, read on the forward strand.
TGTTAGGCTCATGAGTCTAAAAAATTACATGTCTAACTGCTGATCCTGTCTTATATCTCTTAGATTTAATCTTACCCTTACCACCATCGAATAATTGATTAAACTATTATTTATCGAATAATTGGTTAATAGCACAATTGACATTAAAACCAATAAGTCCTGAATCAATTAAGTGAAGAGTTATAAGAATCTAAATTCATTCTTTTTTCTAATTTTCTGCTCATATAATGTTATATATTAGAAGGTATCATTTTGTTTCATCACCGTTTTAATATCATTTTTATAATTCCTTTACATTGAAATATTATTTTTTATACTCAATAAGGTTAGTCCATATTAATATAAAACTATTATAAGCTTGAAGATAGTATTTTAAAATAATTTTCAAATAATATAACTGACATTCAAAATCAATAAATAGCGAGAAATTTTACGAAAGATTAATCCTGCATTCGTTTTATATATTTATTTATGTTTATATTATATTATAAAACATATTTTTTTATAATAACCAATACTTTATACTATTTTATAATTTCAATTTACATTGGAATATTACTTTTTTATATCAAATAAGATTAATCTGTAACAATGTAAGCCTATAACATAACAAAATAACATTATTCGTTACTGAATAAAATCGACCAAAATATAAACTTAAGATATATTATTACAAAATTTGTATTATAATTTAGCAAGAAATGTAAGATTGTGATTATTAACTTAATAAGATTAATAAGTATTAAGTATAATGTACCAAAAATATTTATTATTGTACTATTAATTTAATTTATTAAATCATAAAAAATACAAGATCATAGTTTATTAATACATATAGTTTATCGTTTATCAAATAATAATATTTATTTTGTTAACTATATACTATAATAAAAATTATTTTGATAATCTACAATTGAAAAAATGTTATCCTACCAAATGTATAAAAATGATATAACAAATATAAATACCATGTGCATCTCTGCAACCATCACTGTTCATCTAGGCATAAACTCTCACCTTTGACACGACTAGTAACCAAAATGCTCGGCGATTGTATGATACACAAGATTAAAGGGTACATTCACAGAATCCATAATTTTTTACAGATATACCAGACAGTCAACAAACTAGAGTGCAGTTACTTTCCTTTAGAAATCCTCCGACTTTCGAGTTTTCTACGAGCAGCTTCAAACTCCTCTTCGCTTGGCTCTGGAACTGCCTCAGTTCCACCATATTTTTGAACTAGAGATGAGAACATTGAATCAATTTTGCCTTTCCTCTCATTCTGTCGATGAGCTATTATAGCATACAAGTCTTCCGAGTTTTTCTTTGATCTGCGAAGGCATTCACAGGCATAAAATTTCTCAACGGAACACTAAAAAAAGGATATGTGATGAAGATAGGTTAGGGAGGAAAGACAGGTGACTGACTTCTTTCTCAGTCGCAATGGACTTGTGGGAGGTTTTGATTTAGATACTTTCTTAGCCCATTTCTCATATGCTTTGGTTGATTTCATTTCTCCTATAAATACAATATTAGAAAGGACAACACAGTCAGTAATTGGCACAGAAAGTGAGAAAAAAAAGAAAAAAACCAATGCAACTATTTAGCAAAGTCTGTAATTTCCACCATAGAAACGGGAGAGATCTCACCTGCAGATATAGACTCATCAATTATATCCTTGTAGCGATGGGAATCCAGTTTAGGATCAGAGCAAAGCATGCAGCAGAAAAGCCTGGGAACAAATGCAAGCAGATCATGATGTGAAAAGTTTCAATTGAAAGTCATACAACACGCTAGTTGTATATACCTATCCATGTTTCCCTTGTGTTTTTTGTATAGCAAAAGTAAATCATTTTTCTCTGAATCAGAGCCTCTGTAGTTAGCTTCAAACTCTTCGATATCAGCCTCAGTGACCTACAAATGACATCAATATACTTAATTTGGTGTGCACTGCAGAATCAACAATTATGGGAGAAAGCCATCACATGGCAAAGGCCAATAACCTTCTTATATGTGGCTCGGAAATAAGCCCTTAAATTATTGATGTCATCTCCTGCTAGTTCCTGTTAATCAGAAAAGTCCTGTTAAATAGTTTGAGGATCCTCTGGTGTTGAATAAACTGTCATAAGAGACGTTGGTAATTTTCAATTCAATGACATATGAAAAATTTATGATGTTAAAAAATATTAAAAATGCAGTAAATTAGTGGTAAAAATAATCCAAACCTGAAGTTCAAATCTTTCATCAATGCAATTGTCATTGAATTAGAATATCTGAATTCTAAAGGCGGATTTGTTCATTCATTATTTAAGTACACACTTTAACCTTCGTGAATGGTGTTGAACAACCACAACCATTTAACAAATAACAAGGACTGCAGGTAGGACTGTGACTTACAGCATCATCAACACATCCAGTCTGGTCATACACAGCACGTTTCTCCTCATCACCAAGAACAGACATGACCTTTTGCAGATGCTGAAACTTTTCCTTAGCCTCCTTGGGAAACAAAAAAGAAAACGTAATGATAAAAATCTTGTACAAGATTGACGATTGCTTTGCTGGAAAAGAGCCAAATGCAACATGATTGAAACTACGAAATTTACCTCATTATCAGGATTTTTATCAGGATGTAGCCTCAGAGCTAGTTTGTAATAAGCTTTCTTTATTTCTTGCTGGGATGCAGCTTTGTCAACCCCAAGAATCTAAAAGTGCAAGTTCAGCCAATTACAACTCCAAAGTCACGATTAGCTCCACACACACATACATACAAGGAGATCATAAACCATTACAGTTACAGCTTAAACATGGAGTTTTAAGGATCAAATATATATGGGAGTGAAAACCAATAACTCTTAAAAAGGAACAAGATACCATAATGGCACTCAATTCATGTTGGAATTTTTGAGGCTTGATGAATGGAAATTAAGCAAACAAGTTAAGAAAAGACTTGATATACAACATCGATGGAAAAAACCAGAGCATCAACGTACTGCCTGGAAATTTCCTGGGAGCAAGTGATACCTAAAAAGGTGTGCACCCACATTCACAGGCTGTCTGGAAATTCCAGGCAGCAAGGCAACTCATCGGCGCATGAAAACAGCGTCCCCGCACTCCTGCTGGTTGACAAAATTGTGCAAAGTATTTCGGAGTTTCTGAGTTCTTTTCCTCCAAATGTGTCTTTTAGATGTTTTTTCAGTTATTTTTATATCAAAAGAAACCTATATGAATGAAATAGATCAAAATAACAGCATTAAAAACCAATGATCAAGGTTATTTTACTTACTTTTCTTAAAAAACTTTTCTAAATGTTTTGAAGCATGTTGCATTGTCACATTGGTGTGAGTTCTTCCTTCGACAAAAGAGATTTTACATCATTTCAAGTTATTGAAATTGAGATTTATTGTTTTGTGATCTCAAATAGAAGTTGTTATATCTTGGGAGAAGATTGTCATCTTATGAAAACACCAAGAGCAAGGTAAAATCTTCTTTAGGAAATCATGTCCAACACGAGCCTCGTGTTATTCTGTTCCTTCAGTCATCCTTAGAATTTTCCATTCCATTTGGATACACATACCAACAGTTCATCCATAAGCGAAATTTCTATTGCTTTCAAGGATCTCATGCTCACGTTTAGAATGCAAATTTCATACAAGTCTATGGTAAGCTACATCAGGAGGGCTTAAAGCATAAGCGTGAAAATACCAGCAATTCATTCTCTACTTATAACAAAAGTTTTGATGGAAAGAGCAAACATCATTCGAGGTTAATTATGGGAAAATTTGGAATCTTTCGGTGATTTGGTGACTATAGTAATATAAAGAATATTATGACGTGGTGACACAATTATTGAGCGTTCTGCAGTTAATATTCTGTACTGATACCAGCCTACCAAAGTTATTAAGCTGGTGGTCGTGTTCTCATTCTGATAAATGGTGAGATAAAAGTTATACGCTAGTTGCGAATTAGCCCTTTTGGATGAGTTAGCTGGAGTCATCTTTCTGTATATGTTTAAAGGGTGTGTGTGCTTAATTAGATCAGAGTATCTTCCAAATATATTTTTAATTCTTTTACCCTCTCAATAAAGTTCTCCGTGTTCCTCTAAATCTTTCTTCGTGATATATGCATATAGTCATGTGAATTTCACTGCCGCGCATCATCAAACATCTTGCAGCAGGGCATATTTTCGTTAAATATAGTGTTACGGAACCAAGAAAAACAAAAATATCAATTATTTCGTGTGATAAGACGTTTTTTAAAACTTTGAAATTGGATGGACGCGAAAAAAGGCAATTTTAGGAATATCCTCAATAAAAGCTCCAAACATGTCAATACCGGATTACATAACAGCCAGCAACAACGAAAAGATCAATGCATCTACCTATTTATATGTCAGCCTGATGCCAGATAAAGTTAGCTTTCCATTCTTGTGGTGAATTCTGGAATTTCGTTTGCCTGCTGTTACTTTTCAAATAAAATTGGAGAATATAAAGTTCATTTCAGCTAACTTTAACAATGAGACCTGGAAACATGATGGCTCCTAAACAACAGTCGGCAACAAAGTTCAACCTTTTTCCTGAGACCCGCATACACTAAGTCTGACTAGCAAAACGACAAGATTCAAGAAAAACGAATAACAAACCTCGTACAAGCTTTTCTCGTTCGAGGAAGACGATCCATCGAATTCTTGCTTATTATCCTCCATTTCCACCTCTTCTTCCTCACAATCAGCCTCCGGAACCCTACTCTTTCTAATCCTCCCCATTCTCGAAAATACTGCTTCAATTTGAATCAAAATGAGGATGAGATTATATTTATAGCGAGCGTGAAGAAAGAATCAATTCTTTCCCGCCTTTTCACACCTCGCTTTTGCCTGTTCCCGCTATGAGCTTTCCTTGGGAGAAAGATCGGGTCAGTAAATCGCCCAGATGTGTTCGAATTTGACCCGGATTTTAATTTGAACTGTTTAACAATCTTAACTTTATATCTTATCTTCTATACTATATTTTAAAAATCAAGCACTTTATCTTCTATACTATATATTAAAAATAGACGATCTTAGTAACTAATTCGATGAGATTAAAATTATAATTATAATTACAACATCATTTTATAATATTGATAAAGTAAAATTTTAAATAACTAGTTTATTGTAATTTATATTATGGTATGTTGTGTATTTTTAAATTTATGTTAATGTTCATATCTTTATCTAAATTTGTTAATATTTGTATTCATCGTATCATTCTTGAAAATCATCTAAAAATTAAAAAAACTATATATACATGCATCACGTACAAGAGGCACTGGCTTGAGATAAATAAACTCAAACATTCACAATGTGTATTAGATGATTTTGATTTTTGAAACTTATATTAGTAAAATATATTCGATTCTCATTTCTTTATTGATTTTGGTACTGCGTGCAATATATTGGAAATAGGAGGTATAGATGAAATGGGTCTGATTCGGGTGGATTCTTTATCCTTCTTTTTCATATCTAGGCATAGTTAACGGGACCGATCGATTGGGGACCAGACCGGTAAATTTGGTTCAGAACTGTTTTTTGGAACCGGAACCATTTCAAACCGGTAATTTAAAGGAGACGAGCAGATTGTTTTAAAAAAATTGGAATAGGCTTCTTTTTACAGTGACGGGATGTTTGCACCAAAATTATAAGTCCAAAGAGAGCCCAAACTTGTAGCAGCCCAAACCTATAGCCAAATAAACCCGACCCAAATCGAAGAAAAAAAAACGCCAAATCAGTTACAGTAACGTGCAATATGGAGAAGATCGTGAGATAATGGCAAAAGGAGTGGGCAAACTCCCCATGAGGAAATAAAAGAAACGCTGGACAGAAAATCAGCAATGACTCATCAACAAATCTCAGCACAAAAAGCTTTGCACAACTCACTGCAAATTCTCTGCACAATTCAGCAATCAACTTTTCTTCAATTTCAATTTCAGTTAGGATTTTTTCCATATTCTAGCATAAATTTCAATCTCTAGTTTTTATTAGTTTCTGAAATATTGTAAATCTTCTACGTTTGTTGAAAATACAAATCTTGTTAGGGATTTATTCATATGGACTTCAGTCCAATTTCTTTTGCTTTTCGGTATCATATCGTTTAGGAGATTAGAACTAACGGTCAAATTTAGTTCCTATCTTCGCTTGATTTTAGAAGTTAGATTTTTATATTTTCACACGAATTGGCACTGACGCGCCTGGCACGCCTAGCAATTCGCAAATTACACAGACAAAATTTGGCACGCCTGGTGGGACACCGATATGCCGCCTAAAAGAAGAGAGCAAACTGACAAAAACAAAGAAAATGACAACATGCCAGAATTGGAAGAACTCCAAGCTGCAGATGACAACCAACGGAGAATATCTGTCCAAGGCATGGTGGACCGTATTGAAGGCCAATCTCATGGCCAACCTGTGGCAAAACGACCTGCTGTGCCGCACGGACATACCCCAGATAAGGATGTGGCTGATTTAGAAGAGGCTTCCAAAGTGATGGCTGAAGGTATTTTGGTTTATGTGAAAGCAGTGGTGAGCCACATCACTCAGTCCACGAATCAAAGAAATTTCCAACACAAAGAACCAAAACAAGGTGTGGGGAGTTCTGGAGCAGGTGAAACTCACCGCTCTATCCCAACTCCCCCAATTCTGGAAGAAAGGTACACGTCCCCTCATCGAAGAGAGGAAACAGTTTTCCAGAGAAGTCCCGCAAATATGAGAGGGAACGAAAATGGAAACCCGAGACCTCATCTCCATCAGCTGTATAATGTGACTAACCCAGTGAATCAGCCTGATCTGTGCGAAGAAGGTATGGGCTTCCCAGTTGAGAGCACTGACATCAATGCTGACAATGGCGCTTATGAAGCTCGGGTGGCACGATTTTACAATCATCCCCTCCAGAACAGGAACACATGCATAATTGATTTAGATCTGGTAAGAGAAACTGTACAGGAATTGTATGGACCGGATTTGAGATTGATAGGACGTCCTGAGTTTCACAAACCATATCCAGAGATGATAGACCACAACAATCCATACCCGAGAGTTTATAAGATTCCAGATTTCAGTTTATTCACCGGAGAAGATGGACAATCAGCGGTAGAGCACGTTGCCAGGTTCACAATAAAATGTGGAACGTTGGCAAATCTGAAAAATTTCTCAAGATTAAAAATCAGAATAAAAAATATGAAGAACATGTGCAAAGTATTCCTACCGGAAGGCGAGTTTGTCAAAATGGCACAGAAAGGGTTGGACTTCGAGTTGAGAAAGAAATTCCAAGGGATGGAGTTCAGGGACTTTTTTGAGTTGTGTTCAAAAGTGACCGAATATGAAGAATTGCTAAAAGAGGAGTCTTACAAGAAAAAGACAACGTTAGGCTCCTACTATCAGGATATAGAAGAGGTGGCCTTGGCAGAGACCTTTTCGCCCGATCATCACGTACCTTCCAAAGAAGAAATCAAGAAACGTGAATACTGTGAGTATCATGATCCATATAACTATACTACAAAGTCATGTTTTGCTTTGAAAGATATTTTGCAGGAAATAATCAATAGGGGAGTGCTGAAATCCCCGGAAAACCAAAATTCCATGGTTGTAGACAAAGACCCGTTCCCTCCAGTGGCAGCTATAAGTATGAATACGACAGATTTGAAAGAATTCTTGAATACCAAACAAGAAAGACGTGTGATGAATAAGAAAAGGATCAGGGCCTATTGGATTCCAAAAGGACAGATGTTTGACGCTCACAAAAATTATGGTGGGTCAACAGCAAAACATGTTCGAAGGGGGAATCCAGGAAATGTTGGTGGGTATACGGCCAGTCGGCCGAGGAACCAATATTTTCCCAGGAAAACAAGGGAAACTTACTATCCAGGCGATGTGTATCATCGAATGTCATGGGCATACCAGAGGGAGGAAGAAAACTGCTCGAAGCTTCAGCCAGTAAGCACTCATAAAATTCATGGTTACAGTAAGAAAAATGAGTCTACTATGAAAACTCAAAGAGTGAGGGCAGCAGGGCATCACGATAGACCAAGGTTTGTCCTCCAACCTAGGAGTGATGTTAGTGATGCTTGGAGGATAGCACAGCACAAGAAGTTCCCTAAATCACTTACTAGAACGCAGAAAAGAAGGATGCTGAGACAAAGAGCAGCCGCTAAACCAAAGACAACAGAAAATACGGTTAGCAAGTCCAAATCCTGTATAAAGGCTACTGAAGACAAAAGTAGTAAGGACGGTGATGATCTGCTTAGCAAAGAGGACGCCCAAGAAAACAGAACAATTGATTTTAGTGTCGGTAAGTTTCATATATAGGTAGATTGCAACACCGAGGTGGTAATTTTTCCAGAAAAATTCAAATTACGGAGTGTTGATGAAGAAAAGTCAATTAACCATAGATCAGAGAGCGTGTACACAAAGGAAGCTGAAATTTTTCAAGAAAGTTCTGATGTTATCACCAGGGAGGAACATCCAACCAAGCCAAAGGTATTCCCAACCAATGACACTATGGGGAGTTTGCCTTCTCTGTACGCACTTTTATTTGTGAACTCTCCTGCTAATTTCCAAGCCTTGTTGGGAAGGGATTGGGTCCTTGCTAATCAGTTCATTCCATCTCCAATGCATCAACTGTTATTATTCCGGAAGGATGATGAAGTGGAAATAGTAGAGGCTGATACACAACCATTCCAAGTCAATACAAACACAGTTGAAGCACGGTACTACAATGGGGATTTTGGGCCTATCAGAATTTGGAGCCTGGACACAGAGAGATCAAAATCAGTATGCATGGAAAGTACGACTCCCGGCCAAAACCTTGAAACAATCCTCAAGCCTACCATCATTGTGCCTTATAGGCCGGTGATACAGCCCATATTGGAGGAGCACGATGATTAAGCTCAGCAAATAGGAAGAGGAGGTAGCTGCGACCGCCATTCACAAAATAAATTTGCAGCACATGTTTGATAAGTTTGAAGAGATGGAATTTGAGTCACGTGGAACCGAGGTGATTAATGAAGAAGATAGCAGAATGATAACGAAGCTCGAAGGAATTGATGAGTTGCAAATGCAAGCTTATAATGAGTTATCCTTGCAAAAGCAGAAGGTGGGAAGGATATGTAATCAAAAAGTCAAGAGGAAGAGCTTTGATGAGGGTGTTGTTACATGGAAACTGATACTCCCCACAGAAACAAAGGACAGAGAATGGGGAAAATGGTCCCCTGATTGGGAAGGACCATTTAGAGTACGTAGAGTTCTGGAAGAATATTTATCATTGAATTTAGGAAACAAAAAGGAGGCCAATACATGGCCAAGAAATCCAACAACACCACCAACAGCAAGTTCGACCAACTCCCAAAACATCAAAATCCCTCACTACACCAACACATCAAAGCCACAACAATCCTCCACAAAACCACCAACAAAAGCTAAAATGCATAGAAGTGTATGCGGGGATGGGGTCTCACTGAAGTGCAATGCAAACAGATGGCTGCTGGGAAAAGGAGATGGGACCCCGGTGCAAAGCAAATCATACAGGCGGCACATAGAAAGGGCAGAAGTACCTGTGGTGGGGTGAATTACCAAGCTGAACTTGCACACTATTATTAGCAACACCTGCGAAAGAAGTATTCATGAGAAAGAAATATACTCCCCAAACACAGATGGTAGATTCCATCGACTTTGAAGCAAAACCAA
>KQ995682.1:179960-199222 GCA_001598015.1 Dorcoceras hygrometricum
TGTGATGGGCTGACGGGCTCTGAAGATCACGGACCGATGATTTCCCCGGTTGATACACCGTGCGTGGTATAGAGGCTCGATTGAGATGATTTGTCAGTTGATTCACTGGTCTAGCTATCCGATCCTTGATAGCCCTCATGTATTTCATGGAATTGATTATAGCATGTTGCATGATTAGCTGTTTTGATAGCTCTTCGTACTGAGGCTTGACCTCGTATTTGTTTTCCTGCTTTTGTGTTGTTTGGGTCTGTGTTACCCATTTGCAGGATCTTCAGGTAACCAAGCTGGACAGAGTGGAGTTCCAGCTGGTCGATCCCCGTTTCCTTGAATCCCGGTCTATTTTATTATGTATTGGACCAGGGGATGCCATGCGTCTTTATGTATTTTGGGGATCGTTGATGATTGATATTTGTTGTTACCTGTTTTATGTGAGTTTGAGTCAACTTGTATTTTGAGTATTGATATTTTGAATGTATTTTTTGAGTTCAGGCCCGTATTATCTCGAAAAATTTTTAAGCCTGTTTTTACGCTTCCGTGATTACGTGCTTTATCGTGCTGTAATCTTGAGTGGTTAGCACGGGGCCTGACATGTGAATGCAAAAACTAATTTTAGCTCAGGAACTTTTGGATGAACCACAGTACCACACGCTGTTTCACAATTGCAAAATATCATATAAAATGAATTATGTCGATAACTAGATAATGCAACAGATACTACTACTTCAATGAGACAATTAAAGACTATTTTCAATTCGATTTTAAATTCGAATTATGTCATATTAGATGTGTCTGCGATCTAATTAATTTTGCGCTAAAAATGGTTTATTGATAACTGTGGTATTGAGATAGGAAAATTCACATTTTTGCAGTATAATGATGCGTCAAAGAAGATATTTTAAAGAAACTACTCAATATGTGAATCTAATGATGCGAAATATAAATGATTCTTGCTGTTGTTGAAACTCGTCAAAATTCTTTATGTTATCCGCTTTGCGAATTTGTTTCATATAAGAATCACCTCCATCCATATTATTATATTGTGTAGGAAACTTTTATTCCAATGCAGAATTAGGATCGTCGAGGATAGTGTTGAACACTATTTCTTTAAAACGATATTGTCCCGCCCAGGTGCTTACGGTTTGCGACAATCGTTTCTCAAGATACAACGATGAACTTCTCGTAATAGGAGCACACCAAATATTTATAGATTCTGAAGGGACATGGGGCTTTTGGTGAATAGTCATGTCTCTTTAGAAAGGTCTTAATCATAGCCATTGGATCTACATCCAATGGTCTAGATTATGTCCATTACGAATGATCGCGACCTTTCACAATGCACCCTTTCAATCGCATCCGTTCATCCAAGACCATTCCGAAGGATCATGACCTTTCACAATGCACCATTTCAGTCGCAACTTTTCGCGATTCATCACACCCCTTCAATATATAACCGATCCACTTTAATTGCTTTAATTTATTTATTAATTTCTCATTCACCTAAAATCGGTTTTGAGCAAATTAATATTTCAAAAATATCTACTCAAAATGTAGATTCAAGTTTTCAAGTCAATTTCGACTTTCATCGTACGGTTATAACTTGATTAATTAATTTGGGTCTTGCCCATTTTCCAACATATTGTGCACACACCATCTTATTATTGTATTGTGCACACACCATCTATGCAATTGAAGGAGAATGATTGAGATATTGCTCGTGACTATCTTGGTTTGTTTATATTTTTTGAATATTATGCTAAATTTATGAAGACTTGATTGACGATCAAGAGAAGCAGGTTATGCATTATCTCCACAAATATTCAACTTATATTGTTGTTTAGAGGACCAATGTTTGAAGAGGCTCCCATCAAGAAATCAAGCAGGATTGACTTGTTTAGACCATTTCCAACTCATAACTTTATTTTGATGTAATTTATGTACTAAAATGAAATTTTTATATCAAATACAACCTACATCTCCAATCCATTTACATCAAATATCGCACCAAAAGGTATATTCTCAGAATATTCCAATTAATTTTGATACATTAATATTTTTTATATTTTAATAAATTTAACAATATAATTTAACCATCTTATTTTTTATGTTGTGTTATCACATTTAGTTGTCTTTGTATTTCAATTATAATTATGTATTTGTATTCGAGTATGTTATTAGTATATTTATATTTCAATTATGTGTTTGAAATTTAGTTCAGAAATCTGTAATTATGCTTATCTCGTTTAGTTATCTTTGTATTTCAATCATAATTATGTATTTATAATTGTAGCATGTTATTAGTATAGTTATATTTCAGTTACGTTTTTTAAATTTAGTTAAGAAATCTACAATTGATTTATTTATCTACAAGAATTAAGTAAATATTTTAAAATAAAAAAAAAGTTTATTAAATTTTTATCTGATATACATTAAATGAAAAATATAAGAATTTTAATATAAACTAAAAATCAGTTAAGTTTATTTTATTTTATATAAAATATTTGTTTTTAATCATTATTATTATAATTAAAAAATTAAATAAAAGGAATAGGTTTGGCACGGAGAAAGCTCTACGCCAAAAGTGGCGTCCTTCCCTTCTTCCCAACGCCAAATCTCTAAATTGGCGTCTAAAATGCAGCAGTGTTGGAGAAGATTTTTTACGTCAAGTTGGTGCAAATCTTTAATATAGCGTTGGGTTGGAGATAACCTTAGAAAGGGTTTGTACCAGCTCATCAAATGAGCTTCAATTTATTCTCAACAGGAGCTTTCCAGTGGAGTAGGACTTCGGCACATTAAAATGGTGGAAATGAAATTCAATATAAAATGTAATCTTATCACCAATGGCTAGAGACATATTCGCAACTCAACCCTCAAATGTTGCATTGGAGTCGGTTTTCTCAACATGTGAAAGATTGGATATCATAGATATAATTTATCTTCAGAGACCCTTTCCATACTTCTTTTAGTACACGATTGGTTTAATGTCGAGAAAAACAAAAGGACCACATGAGCAATAGATAAATTTGTGAAGTAGAAGAAGCTTATTTTAAAATGTGTTATCAATTACGATAAGAATTTATATTTAATAAAAAAATTTACAAATTGAGATGTAATTGTCGTAAGTTTGAAACATTGATAAATGAATATATCTTCCATAGTAATTGAAATTTATATTTGAATATATTTGGAAACCAAAAACTCCCAAGTGCTCGGAACCAAATTGAAAACCAGTCAAAAAAATGGGTCAAATTTCAACTGAGCGAATTGGTTCCTTCTAAAAACTCGAAACTGTAATCGGCCGAACGGGACCGGGATCAATGGCCTAATAACCAAACTTAATTATATCTATTCTCAATTTGGGTTCGAGTTGCATCTCTATCCTTGCATATATTTGGAGGATTATATATTTATACTTTACACTTGGGATGACAATAATAAAAGAAACAATTGTTCAGAATAGTTTATTTTATCCCATCCCGTCAAAATAACATTAACTCTATATAAATAATATTTCAATCAACATCACAAGAGAAGCAAATATATGCATAAACATATATATACAGGTGTTTGTGTTAATTTAGCGAATTGCTGGACGTGCCAGGCGCTCGAGCGCCAAATTCGTGTAAAAAATATAAAGAATATCTAACTTCTAAAATCAAACGAAAACAGGGACTAAATTCGACCGTTAGTTCTAACCTCCTACGATATAACACCAAAAAGTAAAAGGAATCAAACTGAAATTTATAGGAATAAACTCCTGACATGATTTTGTATTTCAACAAAATGTAGGAAGTTTAGTAACAGCATCAAACTGAAATTTATAGGAATAAACTCCTGACATGATTTTGTATTTCAACAAAATGTAGGAAGTTTAGAACAGACAAAGAAATTAATAAAAATTGAGAACTGAAAGATGTACTTGAACATGGAAAATGCTAAAGTAAACTGAAGAAATTTAATTGCTGAGTTCTTGCAAGAAATTTTGCGTAGAGCTTTGGTGCAGAGTTGTTGATGATGATTGATGATTGTAGTTCTTTCGTTGCTGATCGTCCTCTTTTTATCATAGAGGGATTTTTCAGCCATGTTCATACCCATGAGCCCACGATCTACTCACTCTGCCTGCACGTTCTTTAACCGGTTTACCTGCATATTCTGGGCTTTTCTATTTGGACAATTTTTATATTTTTTGGTGCAAACAGATGCCCCCCGCAAGCATTTGGCCCATTGGGCCAATTGCTTGTATTTTAATAAAAAATTTTGTTACCGCCCACTAATTGAATCTCACTTGTTTGAAGCTTAATTATTGAGGCCTACTTGTTGAAGCCCAATTACTAGCTTGAGTCGTCTTTTCAGGAGGAAGAAACGAGAAACTTATCTGAATCAAATCTGCAAATATTTCATTGCCCGCTCTTCTACTCGCTTCAAGCTTCAATCATTTATCTCCTCCTCTTGTATTCATGTCACCACAACTCAAATCCCATAGCCAACATACCTCTCTTGAAAGGAAAAGGTTTCTTGAACATCAACTGGAAATCGATTTGGGCAGGAAGAATGTTGCTGGGAGTTGTCATCAACATTGACACTAGTTCTCTCCTTCTCTAGATTAGATCCAAACTTATGCTCACTAGTCTCTTTCATCAGGGGAGCAGAGGAAACAGGAGAAACCAAACATATAACAACAAATGGGTTAGAAGCCCAAGCTGGAGTTGGGTCTAGCCAGATGGAATTGAAGATATTTGAAGGTGGCACACTTTCACTATTCTTCCAGTAGCCAATACCTCATTCCCACTCACAATACTGCTCAAACTTGGACAAAAGACCAACTCCATCATATAGGAACTTAGCTTTGTTTAACTTCTCCCAGGTTTTCACCTTTGTTTTCAATGTCTCCACAATTACTGGGATTTTACTAACTATTGGACGTGCTTTTTCAGCCTGCTTCAACACAAGGTGTGCTCTTCTTTTCCAGTATTCCTCTTCACATGCAACCAACCATTTTTGAAACTTTTCAAGAATCTATTTTCTGCTAAAATCTTCCTCTTTAAATGTGGAAATATGATTTGTCGGGCTGGTAGGATATGAGATTCCTATAAATTATACAATAAAATGTTCCCAGAATTAGTTACCGATGGGCATGATACTTGATTCTTGTAGAAGAAATGGTGAAATAGAACTCGGGACTATAGTCACCAAAGAAATTTCTGAAATGGAGCATGTTGATGCTGGTAACCATGTGCAACTAACACACTGTTTTGCTTCAATGGCTAAATGGGATGGTGTTGGGGAGTATATTTCTTTCTCATGGATACTTCTTTTGCAGGTATTGCTAATCACAGCGTGCAAGTTCAGCTTGCAAATTTACGACCACCACAGGTATTTCTATCCCTTTTATGTGCCGCTTGTGTGATTTGCATTGCACCGGGGTCCCATTTCCTTTTCCCAGCAGCCATCTGTGTGCATCTCACTTCAGTGAGACCCATATCCTCTCATACACTTGTATGCATTTTTAACATTCCGTTGGTGGTATTTGTGGAGGATTGTTGTGGCTTTGTTTGATGTGTTGGTGCAGTGGTGGATTTTGATTTTTTGGGAGATTGTCGAACTTGCTGTTGGTGGTATTGTTGGGTTTCTTGGCCATGTATTGGCCTCCTTTTCGTTTCCTAAAATCAATTATAGATATTCCTCCAGAACTCTATATACTCTAAACGGTCCTTATCAATCAAGGGACCATTTCTCCCATTATCTGTTCTTTATTTCTATGGGGAGTATCAGTTTCCATGTAACAATGCCCTCATCAAAGCTCTTCCTCTTTACTTTTTTATCTTCTTAGACATTCACCTGGCAGATTGCTTGAATGGCTTGAATCCTTCTTTGATAGGGAGTCTGTGCTCCACTAAACCCCGGTCTAGTTCAGACATGTCTTCGTATGTCCAAGTAAAATAATCTTCAAACTCCCTTAATAAATCTATCAACTCCCTCTTAATTTCATCTTCCAATAATGTGCTGATAAATATTACCTTCGGATTATCCAGACTCCCCAAATTTATTTCATCCAGTGAATCTTGGACTTCATGTGCGCCATCCTCCACTCGAGTTGGTGCCGTTACTAGACCATCTAGGTGGAGTTTTCCCTCTTCATCACTATCTTCTTCATAGATTACTTCTGTTTCGAATGCTTCATGTCCCAATCCTTCAAACATGTCTAGCATTTGCTGCACGTGTAGTTTGTTAATAGAGGTTGCAACTACCTCTTTATCTTCTTTGCTGAGCTTAATCATCAGTCACCTCCACCATGGGCTGTATCACTGGCCTATAAGGCACAATGACGGTTGGTTTGAGGATTTTATCATAGATTGGGCTGGGAGTCGAACTCTCCATATACACTGCCTTTAACTCCTCAGCGTTTGAGCTCCAAATTTTTATAGGCCCGAAATCCCCATTATAATATCGTGCTTCGACCATGCTTGTATTGGCTTGAAAATATTGTGCATCAGCCTCTACTATTTCCACTTCATCACCCTTCCAGAATAATAACAGTTGATGCATTGGAGATGGAATGCACTGATTAGCAAGGATTCAATCCCTTCCCAACAAGGCTTGGAAATTAGCAGAAGAGTTCACCACTAAAAGTACGTACAGAGAACGCAAACTCCCCACAGTGTCATTGGCTAGGAATACCTTTGGCTTGCTTTGATGTTTCTCTCTGATGATAACACTTGAGTTTCCTTCTAAATTTTCAGCTTCTTTCTTATTCCTCTTCTCTGAATCAAGATTC
The DNA here is from genome assembly GCA_001598015.1 of Dorcoceras hygrometricum. NCBI lineage: Eukaryota > Viridiplantae > Streptophyta > Magnoliopsida > Lamiales > Gesneriaceae > Dorcoceras > Dorcoceras hygrometricum. The sequence continues at coordinate 186,733 of KQ995682.1, forward strand.
ACCGTCTGCTCTTTATCATCATCCCACGTCCTAAATTTTTGTGGAAAAATCACCACACCTGTGTTGCAATCCACTGAAATGTGAAATTTTCTCACATGAAAATCAATCGTTCTGCTTTCCTGGGTGTCATCTTCACTAATTGAATCATCACTGTCATCATTGTTCTTGTTTTCAGTAGCTTTTCTGCAAATCTTGGATTTACTGACCACTGCCCATGTTATTTCTCGTTTAGCAGCCGCTCTTTCTCTAAGCATTCTCCTTTTTTGTGTTCTGGTGAGTGCTTTAGGGAATTTCTTGTGCTGGGCTAATTTCCAAACAGTATCAACTTCATTACTGGATGGAAGGACAAATCTTGGTCTGTTGTGATGCTCTGCTATTTTTTCCCCCCGGGCTTTTTCCTTAGGCTCATATTTCTTCAAGTAGTCACGTCCCTTGCGGGTGTTCGTTGGCAGTAACCAAGGACGGTAATTCTCTTCTTTCTGGAATTTTCTTGTCATTCGATGACTCAAGTTGTCTGAATGATGAATTTCCTTATTTTCCCTTGGGAAATATTGGTTCATCGGCCAATTAGCCGTAGATCCACCAATATTTCCTGGAAAGTTTTTCTGTATGGGCTTTGTTGCTGATCTGTCATGGTTTGTGTGGGTTTCAAACATTTGTCCTTTTGGAATCCAATAGGTCCTGATTTTCATCTCTCTCACTGCTCGCTTCTCATTCAAGAATTCTCTCAAATCTGTGGTGTTCACATTTTTGGAAGCTACTGGAGGAAATGGGTCTTCATCTATAGCCATCGAGTCTTGTTTCTCTGGGAATTTTACTACTTCCTTATTGATTCTCTCATGCAGAACATTTTTAAAAGCCCAACAAGATTTTGTAGTATGATTATACAAATCGTGGTACTTACAGTAGTCGCGTCCTTTTGTCTCTTCCGTGGGGGGTACTCGGTGATCTGGCGGGAAGGTAATGAACTTACAGTAGTCGCGTCCTTTTGTCTCTTCCGTGGGGGGTACTCGGTGATCTGGCGGGAAGGTAATGAACTTTTCTTTCACCAGATAATAAAAAATATCATCAGATTTTGAATTTCGAACGTGTACTGCATGTCCTTAGTAGGGAGTGTGTTGTTTTTCTTTTCTGACTCCCCTGTTTTCTTTTTGAGTAAAGGACAAATATATGATCCATTGGTGCGAAGTTCTGCCAAATCTACTTCCACTATGTTTTGATAGTATGAGCCTACCATTGTTTTCTTTTTGTAAGTTTCCTCCTTCAACAATTCTTTGTATTCTGTCACTTTAGAACATATTCGAAAAAATCCCTAAACTCCATGCCCTGGAATTTTTTCCTTAATTCGAAATCAAGTCCCTTTTGCGCCATTTTTATGAACTCTCTTTCTGGTAGGAAAACCTTGCATCTATTTTTCATCTTTTTAAACCTATCTACGAACATATCCACAGATTAGCCTTTCTTTTGAGTAATTCTAGATAGATCAGTGGTACATACCTCATATTCGATGTGATAAAATTGGGTATGAAATTGCCGCTCCATCTCTTTCCAGGTAAGGACAGAATTCCTTGGCAGCGGTGTATACCAAGTAAATGCTGTGTCTGTCAGTGTGTTAGGAAATAACCTGAGTTTCAAGTTTGAGAAATTCTCCAGGTTTGCCAACATCCCGCACTTGATGGTGAATCTGGAAAATGCTCCATTGTGGACTGCCCCTCTTCTCCAGAAAACAAGCTGAAATCTTGGATTTTATATCCCCTAGGATAGGAGTTGTTGTGGTCAATTGTCTCGGGGTATGGCTTGTGAAATTCAGGGCGGCCGATTACTCTCAAGGCTGGTCCATACAATTTCTGCACAGTTTCTCTCACCATATCCAGATTAATCATACCTGTGTTTCTGTTCTGGAGGGGATGATTGTAAAATTGTGCCCCCCGAGCTTGACAAGCTCCATTGTCAGCATTGAAGCCAACGTTCCCAACTGAGAAGCCCATATTTTCTTCTATTACACCAGGTTGATTCATGGGATTAGTAACGCCATACGGTGGCTGGAGATGGGGCCTCGGGTTTCCATTTCCGTTTCCTCTCACCAATGCAGGGCCTCTTTGGAAAACAACTTCATCTCTCCGATGAGGGGGCGTATATCTTTCTTCTAGGCCTGGGGGAGTTGGGATAGAGCGGCGAGTTTCATCTGCTCTAGAACTCCCTGCGCCTTGTTCTATCCCCTTGTGTTGGAAATTACCTTGATTTGTGGATTGAGTAGTATGTCTCACCACTGCTTTCACGTAAGCCAAAATGCCTTCAGCCATCATTTTGGAAGCCTCTTCGATGTCAACAGCGTTCTTCTCTGGGACTTCTCCTTGTTGTTCCGCAGACTGTTTTGCCGTTGCATGGCCATGGGAGTGCTCTTCGATACGATCAATCATATTCTGAACAGACATCTCCTGATGTTCTTCATCTGCCGGGAGTGTTGGGGATCCGGATCCGCCCCCCGGCGAGGCAGCGGAAGAACAATGAATAAAAACCGGGAGACGATCAATACGAAAAATAGAATTCAAAATTCAACATGCATAGGGCGTTCAAAACGAATACCTTGCTGGCACTTGTGCCTGGCTCCAACCGGAATTACAAGAACCCGGCTCTTCTCGGTAGATTGCGGTAGATATCGCCAATCCGGTCCACGACCAGAACCGAGACTCCTTCGTCAGGCTACACTAGAAGCACTGACGAATTCTGCACGAACGGATTCTCCTCGAAAAACTAGGTCGGAACGATTTCCGGCGAAGCGGCGACGGCGGCGGGCGGCGCACGGCGGCGTGAGTTGAGAGAGGAGGGTGCGGCGGTTTTTTAGGTTTAGGGTTATAACACAAGTGTTTTTGTGTGTTATGATGAGTCCTAATCCATATTAAATAGATATTAGTGTTGGACTTGGACCGGCCCAACGGGCCCGGGTCCAACTGATGAACATTCAGTTCATCTCCATCACCGCGACTTCATCGTAACTCCGATCGTCGATCAGATCGGACCGATCGACTCAGTTTCTCTAACTGAATATTATGATCTGAAAAACCATTTTTCAGAACCCCAGTGCAAAATGACCGTTTTGCCCCTCAACAGCGGGAAACCTCGGTTTGACCCCTGTTGACTTTTAGGAAGTCGCACTTCGAAATCCTCTTCTCGTTCTCAACACATTGAGCTGAGTATCCGTGCGGGAATCTCGAATCTAGTACTTGTGTGACCCTCAATGGTTCAGGGATACAGCTAGCCGTGGGCCCACAACCATTGCGGCTCCGGAATCACAATTCCGGACTTGCCCAACGGATCATGGTAAAGCGTCTAACAACATCGCCCCATGATCCCCTAGGTATCACTGATAGTGCCTGCAAGAACCAGTCGGTCGTAAGTGAATATATATATATTATAAAAATTATATTACTATTATTATTTAATATTACTATTATTGTTTAATAGAAATCATATTACTATTTTATTTCTTGCATATTTAGATGACTAAAAATCTTCAAACCTAAATAATAATCTATTAATAGCATTTATATGCATACATATATGTTCTTTAATAATATACTATTCAGTAACAATAATATGTAATAGTAAATATATTTAATAATAATATAGAATAATAAATAATATATATATTATCTATTTAATATTAGAGGCGGGGATGAGGATCCCCGTCCCGAAACCGATCCCCACGGGGATGGGGATGGGGATGGGGATGAGATCCCTGAATCATTCGGGGGCGGGGATGGTATTGGCAAAATCGGTTCCGTCACGCCCCGTTGCCATCCCTACCCACGATCTACTCACTCGGCCTGCACGTTCTTTAACCGGTTTACCTGCATATTATGGGCTTTTCTATTTGGACCATTTTTATATTTTTTGGTGCAAACAACAGGTTTTCGGATCGAGTCCTCCATTTGGTTCTCATAAAACTTTCATCCTCATTTTCTAACAACAGAAAGTAACGATGAAATCGTATATTATATATTCCTCTAAGTAAAATAATACTATACACATATCGTTGATTAAACTAAAATATCATATAATTTAGATATTCAGTTAAATTCCCCTGTTGTTAAACTAATATCTTGGATTAGATTAGATAAAAAAAATCTTCATGTCTCTATGTTGTATTATTGAATTTTATTCAATGAATTTTGTATAAGATTATTTTTATTTTATTCAAACGCAATAATTTGGAACCATAAAAAGATAAGATATTAGTAGGAATAGAAAACTTAGAAAATGCTGGAGTTGTCAATCACCATCCAATATATATAATATGTAAACAAATTATTCCTCTTAGAAAAGCTGGGAAATTATTTCATCAATTGATAGTTTCTTTTTTAAGAATTGTTAACAAATTTTAACTGGATGACAGATCGGATATATAATTTCTTGGGCAATAAGTCAATGGCAACATTGTAATAATGGGTAGATCAAACTCTGGGCCATATCACGAGATTATTTTCTCGATCTTATTAATTATTATATATAGCATAAGGTTATTAATTTTAATTTAATTAGAGATATACGCAATTAATTCAAAGTAGAAGAATATTGATTTAAGTGAACATACGCAGATACCCTTCTCTGTTTTCTCGTACCGTCTTCCTCTCTCTGTTTACCCAATTTCAGGTACTATCAACGCTTTTAGGCACCCCTGATTCCTAGTTTTGCTCCAAGAATTTTATTCAGATTCAGTGATCTGCTTTATTCTTGCAGAAATTGAATCCTTTTTTACATGATTTCTCGTGGTCAAGAAGTAGTGCAAGATTTTTGGTTCGATTGTAGTCAGGATCCGGAGAAATGTTTTTTTTTCGTCTTTGATTTTCTTGGTTTTGCATTTTTTTATCCATGAACATAATCTTCGAGCGTAGATATTTGCTAATAAGTTACAGTCCTGTTGAGTTCAGTTTTGCTCGTTTTGTATGTATAAAGATGGTAAGAAAACTGGAAATTAGTTAGTTAGTTAGTTTGTTTGTTTTTTCAGAAAAAAGTTGTTGGAAACCTTCATCTGAGACTCTGAGTTTCTCTTAATTAAGTTTTTGTTCCTCTAGTTAGTTTTTTAAGGGCAGTAAAAGCACCTTTAGCTATAAAATCTTGGGTTGTCCATGTCGCAGCACAGCGTGATGATCCACTTCTCTCGGATTTGAGTTATCTGAATAAAGTGGACAAGAGAGTTGTCTGGTTCCTATTTTTTTATTTCACTTTAGAAAGCGATATATAGGTGAGAAATGAAAGAAATTTGTTGATGTAGAGAATCAAATACATCATGCAGTATGCTAAAGTTAGTGGGTGAAGTTATTTTCACATTGTTTCCATTTACAATCCGATCTCCCGTGGTAATCGAGATTTTGTTGGGATGTCTTGTGCAGAATGTAGTGTGGCTAAGGTTTGTAACACCTTGAAGGATCATATGAGGTTTAATCTTTTCAAGTCATGTCACTTGGCACATGGATGAATGTTTATTATTATTATTTTTTCGATTCTTTCATCAGAAAATAATCACATCCTTCGATGGTTGGCTGATTCGGTAGATTGATTGTGGTTTGATGAAACAAAATATATGCTTTTATGGCATGGTTTAGTAATTTGATCATGAATTTTTATCCCAAAGACTGTTCTGGTAGTCGAATCGATATTTACAAGCTGTGACTGTCTTCGTATTGTTTCATGAAGTCAGTAGTCAGTATTTTTTGTATTGCGATATTGTCTTTATATGTGTGAAATTGTGGGGTTTCTTTGATAGAGTTTAATCCCGCAGATGATTAAAATATGCATTGATCCTTAGATGGCTAAAGTGGAGTTATTTGCAGTTCTCGACCACTTCTCATACGTTTTCTTTTTTATTATGGTTTAGATGGCTTCTGATGTGCTTTTATAAGCTCTATTACTCCTGGGCATTTACCTTATCACTGGGTTCATCCGTTCATGTTTTTGTTTTTCGAGAATGCCTTTGTCGATCAACTGCATGATATGTTGTGCCAGTATAAATGTTGTGTTTTGAATTTTACCAAGTACATGCTGCGGGAGAACAAGTAATTTTGTTCCTTCAAAGACTGCATTAATGTGAAATCACTTTGCTGAATGACCACCTAATGTGGCTCAGAAGCTCCTTTTCCTGTATGACAACCCCAGAGAGAAGATTGGTGCCATTTTTCATAGTTTGGGCTTTTGCATCAATAGCAACCATTTGTTCCTCCCTCCCTTCAAGGTGTTTAAGAGCAAAAAGGCAAATGGAAAATTCAGATGATAGATATGTGTTCTGTGAAACTGTGTTAGACAGACTTGGTCAAGACGTGTACTGTTCATATAGCTGTCAATGGATCATGTAATCGATTGTGTTTCCTAATCTTTATTGTGATTTCCTACACGAGCATGGTGACTTTAATGCTCAATTTGATCGACTCTTAATTCCCGATGCATTTCTTGGATTCTTTTTACAAGCTATGCATGGTGATGACAGGACTTGGATTAATGGAGTCTTCCGAGGAAACAGGGTGCCAAGTGCCAGAAGGGCCCATTCTTTGCATCAACAACTGTGGTTTCTTTGGAAGCGCAGCAACCATGAATATGTGTTCCAAATGCCATAAGGATACTGTATTGAAACAACAGCAGGCAAAGCTTGCTGCCTCATCTATTGCGGACATAGTTAACTCTAGCTCAAGTACAAACAAACACGATCCTTTTTTAGCTGAAGCAACAAGTCCTGTATCAGAGTTTAAGGTCATTTCTCCCCAACCATCTTCTGAACTGGGGACAGGCCATGGCTCAGACACGAACGCAAAAGAAGGACCAAACAGGTGCACCACCTGCCGCAAGAGAGTGGGTTTAACGGGATTCAACTGCAAGTGTGGGCATATGTTTTGTTCGGTTCATCGGTATTCTGACAAACACAACTGCCAATATGATTACCGGATTGCTGCTCAGGATGCTATAGCAAAGGCAAACCCTGTTGTCAAAGCTGAAAAGCTCGATAAGATTTAAAATGTGACAAAGCTGCTGTTTTATCTATGTGCGTTCAATTAAGTTACTCGATAGTCATTATAGGTCTCTAGTACTCGTGAACAGCATGGGCAGAGCCAATAATTTGAAAGGAGCTGGGAGGGGAAAGGCGCAGGGGGTTTGATGTTGTTTCATTGTGATTCTACAGTATGGACACTCTGGAAATCAGTGTCAGTTGGCTGCAAGTTTCTTCGATTTGGCTCATTGTGTAACATAGTTATTTGGTGGTTTGATTGACATTGTTGTGGAATTTGTAAAATTGGGCTTCTTGTTATTCTACATCTTTTTACTACTATTTGCGCTTTCATGTCCGATAATAAGATGTTTCATATCTGTACTTTATTAATGATCCAAAAGAGCCCAAACCCAGAAGTGTAGAGGTCCGAGTTTGTACTTACTATTTTTCAATGCAAAGTAAAAGGTTTAAAAATAAATAAATGGCAAAAGAGTTATTTATTTTTTATGACAAACACATTTTACCTTCTACTCCGGTATGCATCTGATTGACCCATATTTCGAATAAAATTTTATTATGAAATGAAAATAGTTTACGAGGTGAGGTCTTGGAAACTGTGTAAAAGTAGTAATACTTTTTACTTTAGATTCCCTCCCAAGGCTGCACTGCACTTTGTCCAGTTGTCCTCGTTAAATTACATTTTCACTTCGAAAGTCAACTTGTGAAATCTCATCGATGCCTCCAAAATCCTTTGTCCTGCTTTAAATTAAGTCTATGTGGACAAGACCCTGTTATATTATTATTTTTGATAGAAAATTTGTCAATATTCATATATTTTAGTGAAATCACACCACACATATATATCATTGTTGAAGTAATATATCTAAGTAATGTTTATGACCCGTAAAAATAAGTGATTATAGGTTTTTTTTTCCTTTACAAATAATTCTCCGATCCTTTAAACTCTCTGATATATTAATATCCACGGTCGACCACAAACATTTCTCCGTTCAAAACATTCAGATTTAGGAAAGTAAGTTTTTTTTTTTAACCGCTGGACCAAAATACATTAAAAAATTGTTACTGTTTTATTCATTTCAACGAAAAATAGGTGGCTTAAAGTGTTAAACCACCGACAGACTTTTATAAACTTCACCAAGAATGGCCAATTGTTATTTTCTTTTTTAAAAAAAATAAATTGATTTAGGGAATTTTGTTTCAAACCCTGTTTGGTTAAATCAGAGGAAAGATGGTGGGATAAGCAAGTGGGACGGAGATTGGGATTTTTGTCTGTATTCCCAAATCTCAACCTCTTGTCTAAACCACAGTCCAAAACCGAGTCACGGAGTACCACACACACATTACTGTTATTTATTGGGACTGAATTTATATATATAAAAAATAGAGTTTATTATATATTATACATAAATGTATCTGGCACAAATTTATGGAAAATCTAGTATACAAAGTAGATGATCCAAATTATTGTTTGTGACTTGGAAACCATAGAATTTATACTGCCTTTTTATTAATGGTTGGTGAAAGACTGAAAGGTCAAATCTTGGAATTATTTAAATTTCTCATGGGATTCTCTTCCTTTTGAGATCAACTGTGACTATATGTCACGCCTATAATAATAACTATTATTATGACTGAAGAAACATATGACAAAAGATGCCCGAATTAGCTAGGACCCAAAATTTCTGTGTTTTTACCCAGTTTTTTTAATTGTAGATGAATATATTATGACTGATTTTCTAAGCCTTATATTAAATTTGAGACGTCATATCAAATAAACTAACACACTACTTGATATATGAATATAAATTAGTATTCCCAATGTATATTATTTGATATAGTATGGGTAGGGATTGAGATCCTCATCCGTGAACAGATATCGACGGAGATGTGGATGGAAATTGATGGAATCAATTTTAACACTCATTCCATTGTCTTGTGAGTAGTGAGTACCAGTTTGCACTATGTGTGTTCCTATGTGGTGCTATATTCTATATAACATAAATAAAATTATTTATATATTTTTAAAATAGAGTAAAACAAATAATGTTATGTATATATTTTATTTTAACTTTTTACCTCAAATATATACATGCACTGCATATTTGAAATTATATATTAGGACTTGTGGTAAAGTTAAATCATATCTTTATATCAAAAATATCAAAACGTTTATTTTTCAATAAATAAAAATTTTTCCTTTCGTGTTCTTGGTTATTATTCTCTAAAAATTAAATCTTGTGTTTTAGGTTAAAATATCAAATTGAATATTATTCATTAAAATTAAAATTTTCTCTTTCACCCTCTTGGTTAATAATTTTTAAAAAATATACTATTGTTATGATCAAACGATTGCCACTAAACCAAAAGTTATAGCTTAGTCAAGATGCAACTTTATTTCTTTATAATGTGACAGCGCAGAATACGACTATTGTGTACGTTAGGGTTGAGCTTTTAGGCCCATGAGTACGGGTATGTGCGTGTCTAACTGTTTGTCTGTCTCAATTCCCTTTAATATCATTCTTATCATTCCCCTACTATCGACTATATCCCGACAGAGATAGTATTACCCGTTAATATCCGACATCATACTTTTACAGCACACATGACCAACCAAATCAAGCGGCTCAACGTCAGCACCTTGACGTACGAGAACTTTCCAGGAGGTCACCATCCCAGTACTGCTCTCGTCCATGCATACTTAACTCAAAAATACCCCCCAAGAAGTATAGAAAACGCTTTTGGGAGACTCGAAATCCTGATCTCGTTCTGATATCAATTGTTAGGATCAAACATTTACCACTAAGCCAAAAGTTATAGCTTTTTGTAATAATCTTACTTAATATTTATACTAATTAAATATTTTTTACGCAATATTATAAAAATAAAAAAGTGTTTTGTTGTGTATTAATAGTTTACATTTATTACAATTTTATATAATTTTTTATAAATTTAATTAAATAAAAATTTTATTTTACCTATTAAAAACTAACCAAATCAATATTTTTACTAAATTTCATATTTCATTTTCTTCTCATTCACTTTTAATCACTTCATAGATTAATTTTATGAATTATATATTTATCAAGTAATCTTTAATTTTGTTAGGACCGAAAACAGATCACATACACGTTTAAAATCATTTCCACATAATACAGTCGTGATCGATCTAAATGAGATTGGAGTTTTGCAATAACTCATGTCCTTGAAAGTACCGAGTATATATCAGGTCTGTTCTGAAATACCAAGCAAAAATTACCCGACATACTCCCTGTATACTGAATTGAAAACGTTTTAAACATGTATGTAGTAAAGCAATAAATAGTACGCCATAAAACATATAGAAGACGGTATTTGTTTCTGGAAGTTCGAAAACATCACATTTTATGTCTTTCCTTCTTCCAACGGGAAGGCCCACTAGAAAACTTTAATTTATACCACATATTGTACAAAATCCACCTCAACTGGGATTTAACACACTGCCCAAATCGAGACTTCTATACTCCGAACTGCAGATGTTTAATGTCTCTCTGCGAAAATTAAAGACACGAAGTTTAACTACTTTGTGCCAAGACAAAAATTGATTTGATTTGAATTTCATTTACTCATTTAAACTGTTTTGCTTATCTCTCGAATATGTGAATGAATGTGTGTGAAAAATATTTTCTTACAGTGTATACTCTCAATTGTCTTCTCGCACACTATCGTCTATATATTGATCTTCAACTCATATCGATGACATCTACTGATGCACAGTTGATATTTCTTTTCGAATCTGAACAGGCACTCTGTGCACACACGCAGCTTTCGAGAGTCTGTCCTCAGAGTTCTTGAGAGTCTACTTTTTCTTTCGACTTCGGTTCAGGTGTATATATAGTCTCTGTAGTGATATGAACGTTGGACACAATTTTCTAGCCGTTTGAAAAGGCTTCTATAAAGTTATGACATTGTGTCATTGTTGTCATTTCTTACTGAGTAGTTGAGACTATTTATCATCTTTGACTGCACTGAACTGAAGTTTGTCGTATAGGAAAAATCTGTTTGAATCTCTTCTGTTCAGGCTCAAGTTAATCTGTTCAAACTGCTTTGCCCGTAAGAGTTGATAGTGAGGGCTGATATGATTCGAACTCCGTTCTGATATGTTCTAGTCAATAAGCTCCTCTCTTTTTATATAAATGGATATGATCACTGAACGACACTGTTCTCATGAATCATCTGTTACGTGTATCTAAACTAATTCGCTTATATGTTCTGCTTTGGCTCTGGACCGTTCTGAACTGATATGTTCTAACCAGAGTACTATAAAAATTGGATAGGTTCGATCTTTTCGACCTTGGTTCCGTAGGAGCAAGTCAGAAAGATTGAGAAATAGAACCATATCTCAACTGTTCTGATCTCTGACCTGAACCTTTGTTGTAACGCCCCAAAATCCATAGGACCACATTTATGCATTTTATTGATTTCATGGGCCAAATTGGCAATTTTAAATGTTATGAACTTGCTGATTTACTGATGTTAGCAAGTAAGGTGCGCTGCGGCTGGTACCAGCAGGTGACTCCAAAGAGTGATGCACGAGCTGGTTTAAATCGATCGAAAAATGTTTTAAGGAGGTGAAATGATTTCTTTTGGAAAAGGTTTGGTACTTCACAAATTAAAATGGTTAGAAGGGAGTTTTATTAAAATATTGCAACTTATTGAAAGTGTGTCATGCTAAATATTACAAGTAGCTTGCCACTAATCCCTTTGGTATTTAAACCTCTAACGACCCTCATTTTGTTTACGGAATAATCATAAGTTTTGGAGTTCAATTGAATGAAATCAAAGGTTATAAACATCGGAGAATGGATCGCTACTAACTAACTGGGTTGAAATGAGAACAATAAAATTATTCACATTCGAAGATGAGAAATATGGAATAACTCATGCAAAGGTGCGGAAATGATGGAAACTGATATATCATGTCTGCTAATACATCTCGTAGTGTGATAACGTTTGGTACAGATTACTACAACATATCTAATTTAGAAATCTGTTTTGATACAATGCAAAAGTGTTCCCAAAAAGAAACTATGAACTCTGGAATCGAAGGAAATAAGAAATCTGTTGTCCACGATAAACACGTCCCTTCCATTCTGTTCATCTCCCTCCAGCTTCCTACTGCGGATTACCTGCACTCAATGAAAACTAGGGAGCCAAAGGCCCAGCAGGTAAAATCTGGAATAACAAAAGCAAATCATACGATCGCCCAAGAACTAATACATACTGGAGTCTGAACTTGAACCACGCTTATGAACAGACAAGCGTAAACATAACTATGAAATTTGAATCAAGTATGAAAGCATAAAACATGAATCAATTCTGGGAACATTTTACTTAAACATTCTTAAGAGCTGCGATTAGAATCACACTTGTGCTCTTATTCATTTTCTGGAAAATTATGACAATACTTTAAACATTTGGTCCATTTCGTTTGATCAAACTCCTGATATCAGT
>KQ995682.1:199844-235900 GCA_001598015.1 Dorcoceras hygrometricum
GTGTCATGCTAAATATTATAAGTAGCTTGCCACTAATCCCTTCGGTATTTAAACTTGTTTTCAAAGTAAATTCTTTATCATTTTCAAAGAAATCCTCCTGTGTTCTTCAAAGTTATTTGCAGAGAAGTTCGTGTATTGCTCAAGGGGAAGAATTCTGCAGGGATCAGCTGCTGTTGCAAAGCTACGGTTAAGGCAAGTAAAAGCTGTTATTGACTCACCATTTAAAGCATATATTCATGTTTCTGAGTCTTCTTGCCTATATGTTATTGTAAGTTTCGAATTTCATGTTTTAAGATGTTTTAAACATGAAAAAGGAAAGGAAAGATGGGTTCAAAATGACGTTTTAATGTTTATGATGCTTCCATACTGTTTTCGAGAAAGTCATGAATGTTTCGAAGAACTGAGAATTCGATGGTTCAAGAAAGTCTATGAATGTTATTCAGTTTAATGTCGTAATATCAAGATTTGATGATTGTGTAATCGGTAGTTGCTGGTTGAATCAGTACGAAGTCTGGTTTAATAGGCGACGACTGGTAGCGCGATCATTGTTTCGATATTACAAGTGTCTTTCGTAAAATCAGCAGATGCACTGTTCATCAGCAGGTGCATCTTTCCCTTGTTAAAATCAGCAGTTGCACTTCTTTGTTGAAAATCAGCAGCTGCATTGTTATCGTAAAACCAGCAGTTGCATTTCCTTTGTTAGATTTCAGCTGTCGCATCGTTTGAGTTCAGTAGTTACGACCAGCAGTCGCACTATTTCATGTTCAGCAGTTGCATATTTTATTGTTCATCAGCTGATAGTTTGTTCATCAGCTGATATTTTGTTCATCAGCTGATAGTTTGTTAATCAGCAGTTTCATTATTTTCATAAAATCAGCAGATGCACTGTACATCAACAGGTGCATTCCTATTGAAATATTTCAGCCGTTGGATTTCTTTCGTAAATTCCAGCTGGTACACTTTTCACCAGCAGGTGCAGTTCCATTATGATAGTTCAGCAGTTGTTTTATCCGTTTCTAAGTACTGTTCATTTCAGCTGGTATTGGTCATGCGACTGGTACTATTCATTTAATATACGTGTTAGCGCTTTTCCTTGCGACTGATTGATGCGCTAACGACGTCGTTTCTTTAAGTTACAAAATATCAGCAGGTAGTCTTGTCATCCTATCTGTTATTTACTTCAACGACATCGTTTTATTTAAATACGATTGTCTTAGTAGGAGATCTTGCAGCTGGTTTCTGTTTATTCCAGCTGGTTCATTTTAACGATATTGGCGAACAACAGAGAGTTTTGTTTCATAAGTGCTGTTCCATTCTCTTGCGACTGGTTTTCTTTTCACCAGTTCCCTTTCAACGATACGTTTCCAAAGTCGAAATCGATTCTCAGTAAAGTTTTAAAATGGGAAGCAAATGTTTAAAATGATGGAACCCGATGATTTACAGAATTTCAAGGAATGTTTAAAGAAAGGATTGTTAAGGACAAAGCTATTTTAGATTATGGCATTAGATAGTTACGGTCACCAACGAGAAGGGTGAGCAGTTGTCTAGATGTCGGCTGCCCTTTTCATAACGAGCTATATGCTAAAACTGATATCGAGAGTCATTTTGATCAAAGTGCAACACGGACCACATAGAACTTATATGCCATGATCAACTGAAAATGATATTGAAATTGTTAACGATGAGAAGCTGGGCTATCATCCCCTGTTTCTGCCATTGAACTGTTTATTGAATTGTTTACGAAAATGATATTGTTCATTGAAGTTCCTTAACATATGTATTGAACAGATGTCCACCTGTATATTTGAAATTGTGGGTGGTTGTGTTTATCAAGGGGCCAACGTAATCCGTGTCTAGGATAATGTTGTTTATCTTTTGTAGGATCTGTATTAGATCCAGTTGCAACGGTTGTATATTTACATAGAATAGCAGCTGGTTGTAAATCGCAATTGCAATGTTATATGATATACTCTGTTTTTCCGCAAACATGTTTCAGCAGTTGGCGCCGTTTTCAGTATTTAGTATTGTGTCTGTGTTCGGTTTGTGTTTCGAGTTTTCTTTCAAGTTATAGGAAATACAACCTATAGCGAATTATCTTTTAGCCCTTCTTTTATTCGAAAATTTTTATTCACCCCATTCTCGTGATTCCCGTGGGTTCGGGCGTCACATTTGTGCTCTTATTAACTGAATTAGAGTTCTGAGCTGATTCTGTTCTGTTCTGTAGGCTATGCTCTAAACTGATATGTTCTAATTCTACTGATCTATACACTGATTTGAACTGAACCTAACTGACTGCACTGTTTGTTTCTTTGCTATTCTGTTCTGAACCTCTCTTTTCTGAACTATTATTATCTGCCTTTCTCAATTGACTATATTCTGATCTCAATTATTTTGCTCTTCTCAACTGCTTTGATCTGGTCTGTTCATTTCTGTCAATCTGTTCGTAGTTCTCACTTCGAAACTCATAGATTAAATTATCTTAGATAGGCGCTGAACTTTTGAATCTGAATTAGCACAAGAATATCCTGGGTAATTGTAGAAACATAAATCATAGATAAACCCTTGTTAATCCCTGATGTAGAAGATGTAGATTTCTGATATGTTCAACCTGCGCATTCAGATAAACTCCAGTAAATTTCTGTAGCTATATATTATAATATGAATTATTTAAAAAATTCACGAAAAAAAAATTTATATTAGTTAATCTACCCATGTGATCGAGACTCTTCTATGACACTTCACACAACTGTATGAAACTTTGTGATGTACTAAAAACTATACCATGTGCCGTTCTATAATTTACGAACTATAATCTCAACACACTGCTGAAATGCTGATTGAAAAATAATCAGTGGTTTTAATTATTAGCAAATCTATCGGAGCTGATTGATATAAAATCCAGTTACATGTAATTATACAAAAAACAATTTTATTAATATCTACATAAGCATATGTCATATAATGTTTAATGTACATTTAACTGACTTAAAACCAATTAATTAAATATAAAAAATACATATATATGTATTTAAATAAATGCAGTATAAAATCTTCAAAAGCAGTATAAAATTTTTGTAGCGTCAAATAATTTTATACTACTTTTGAAGGGATATTTATAATGTCATTTAGGGGGTAAGGATTTTATACCGCTGTTTATTTAAAATACATATATAAATATAATACTACCAATAAGTGACGAGATTTAATTTACCACCAATCCAATCAATAGGAATTGTGAATAAATGTACATGTCATCATTGACTTTTGTTTTCCTTGTCGATGTTGACGTGATATCCTCCAAGGTCAAGGTTAGCAGTGGACATTGTCGTTATATTTACATTCCACCTTCATATTATTTTCCTTAAAGCCAGATAAGAGAACACACTCCATAGTTTCTATTCATGCACAAAATATCTTTGTTACTACGACAACTGACCAACATCAAAGCTTCAATGGCGTCAAACAGCAGAATCCTTCTATGTCTTTCGTGTATCTTCTCATTTTTTCTTGTGAGGACCTCTGCGATTTCTGAAGCGGAAGTGTTGCTTCACTTCAAGAACTCCATTAATGACCCTTTGGATGCTCTCTCTGATTGGTCGAACATAACAGCCATTCACCATTGCAACTGGACTGGAGTTTCTTGCACAAACGGGGTTCCTTTAGCTGTTACTTCACTTACCCTCCAAAGCTTGAATCTTTCCGGGGAAATCTCGGTTTCTGTTTGTAAACTTGCAAATCTTGCTCATCTTAATCTTGCTGATAATTTCTTTAACCTGCCGATTCCCCTTCATCTCTCCGAATGTGTCTCTCTGGAGACTCTGAATCTCAGTACCAATCTCATCTGGGGTACCATACCTGGACAAATCTCTCAGTTTAAGTCCTTGAAAGTGTTGGATTTTAGCAGTAACCATATTGAGGGAAAAATCCCAGAAAGCATTGGCTCATTGCAGCAGCTTAGAGTCTTCAACATGGGCAGCAACTTACTTTCAGGTAGTGACCCTATTGTTTTTGGAAATTTAACTGAGCTTGAGGTTCTTGATCTGTCTCAAAATCCATTCTTGATTACTGAGATGCCTGTGGGTATTGGTAAACTCAGTAAACTTGAGAAACTTTTGTTGCAAAACTCTGGTTTCTATGGAGAAATACCTGATTTCTTCAAGGGTTTGAAGAGTCTGAAAATTTTAGACCTCTCTCGAAATAATCTCACAGGAAAAATCCCTCAAGTCCGGTCCATTTTACTTCCAGAATTGCTTTCTTTTGATGTTTCACAAAACAAGCTGTTTGGGACATTTCCCAGTGGGATTTGTGAGGCTAAAGGGCTAGTAAGCCTGAGTTTACACACAAATTTCTTGAATGGGTCAATACGAAGTGACTCTATCAGTGAGTGTATGACTCTTGAGAGGTTTGAGGTTCAGAACAATGGGTTTAGTGGTGATTTTCCATCTTGTCTATGGTCCCTGCCTAAGATTAAGCTCATCAGAGCAGAAAATAACAGATTTACTGGAGAAATACCTGATTCAATATCGGAATCTGCGCGATTAGAACAGGTTCAGATTGATAACAATCGTTTCACTAGTAAATTTCCTCGGGGACTTGGAAAAGTAAGAAGCTTGTATAGGTTCTCTGCTTCGTTGAATGGCTTATATGGTGAGCTTCCTCCGAATTTCTGCGATTCCCCGGTCATGAGTATCATCAATCTCTCTCACAATCACCTTTCAGGTAGGATTCCTGAGGTGAGAAAGTGTAAGAAGCTCGTGTCATTGTCTCTTGCAGATAACGGTTTTAGCAGCGAAATTCCAGAATCTTTATCTGAATTGCCAGTGCTAACATACCTTGATCTTTCCTGTAACAATCTCAAGGGTTCGATTCCACAGAATCTGGAAAACTTAAAGCTGGCTCTTTTTAATGTTTCATTCAATCAGCTCTCTGGTAGAGTTCCGTTGTCGTTGATTTCCGGCCTTCCTGCTTCATTCCTGCAAGGAAATCCTGAATTATGCGGTCCAGGGTTGCCTAGTTCTTGTTCAAATGACAAAGGAACGAGCAAAAGATTTGGTCTTAGTAAATTCACCGTCGCCATTATATCTCTTGGTCTAGCTTCTGCGCCATTGATATTTGGTTTGGGATTTTACCTCGTGTATCGTTCTTACAGGCCAAAGTTCGAATCATGTTCTTGGAGATCTGTGTTCTTTTATCCTCTAAGAGTTACTGAGCTCGATTTGATCATGTTGATGGATGAAAAGGCAGCTAACGGAAAAACTGGTGGGGCTTTTGGAAGAGTTTATGATGTTACTTTACCTAGTGGAGAACTTATTGCTGTTAAAAAGATACCAACAATGTCAATCCACTCTTGGAAGTCCCTAAAATCGGAGATGAAGATTTTGGCAAAGATAAGGCACAAAAACATAGTGAAAATCTTGGGATTTTGCCAGTCTGATGACTCAATTCTCTTGATATATGAATATCTACCAGAACGAAGTCTTGGAGACCTCTTTGGCAAACCAGACTTCGATGTTCCATGGAGTGTCCGATTGAAAATTGCTATTGGTGTCGCACAAGGATTAGCGTATCTTCACCAAGATTATGTCCCACATTTACTTCACAGGAACTTGAAGTCAAAAAATATTCTTTTGGACAAGGATTTTGAACCTAAACTCACAGACTTTTCTTTGGATCGAATTGTTGGAGACAATGCATTTCACTCAACAATATCGTCGGAGTCTGCAGATTCTTGCTATTTAGCACCAGGTAGAAAAGTAAATTCAGTGTCATAATAACTTGTAAGCCTCTTATCTATTGCTGAAACTTTGACTTGTTCATTTTTCAGAATATGGATACACCAAGAGAACCACAGAACAGAGCGATACATACAGCTTTGGTGTCATTTTATTAGAGCTTTTGACAGGGAGGCCAGCTGATCAACTAAAAGAATCAATGGAGCCTTCTCTTGATGTTGTAAAATGGGTGAGGAGAAAGATTAACATTACGAATGGAGCTTTAAAAGTTCTCGACTCCAAGATAATGAGCACCTCTTCCCAACAACAAATGATGGGAGCTCTAGAAATCGCCTTACGTTGCACTTCTGTTGTGCCTGAAAAGAGGCCATCCATGTGGGAAATTGTTAAAACACTTCAATGTCTCGACTCAAGAACGACTTTGAGTGTCCAAGAAATTAATATTTCTGGCTGTATTGAATCTGATAGTGTATGAACTTTTAAGGAACAACATTGTTTCCGACTGTAAGCTCTATTCGCGCTGTCTTGATTTGAGAAGTCATTGTTTGTGATTAATCTTAATTTCGGACTTTGTGATCGGAAGGGAAAATTGACCGAGGCATTGGCTCCACAGAGAAAAACCCTTGCACGGACATGAAAAGCAAAGGAGCTATTTTTTTTGTCATTCCATTCCTTGTAAGCTGTAGCTTTATTGCATCTTGATTAAGCAGTCAGCATGTTTCTATGGAAGTTTTGAAGGATAAGAAACAAGAAGATTCATGGAGAAACATTGGCTTCAGCCATAAGACATGGATTCTGGGACAACGTAGAGAAGTTTTTAGTTTATAACCAAGCCCAGATTGATCGTTTTTATTTATTTTATTTCATTTTTGAAACATGTCAAAATATTAATTTAAAATATATACATATCATTTTTATATTTGATCCTCCGCCGCTTCATAAGTAATTACAAGTATACGGAAATAGCTGATGCCATCACCTCCGCATACAATGACATCAACAGCCTCAAGTTCCAGATCCAGGAAATGCTAATGTCTACCTTCTCAAATTCAAAAGGTAAAAAGTTAAATGGCAAAGAAAAATTTGAAACTGTTTTAGCCAACAAGTTCTGCTTGAAACATTCAAGTTATCAGAAGTATAAAATTAATAATCTGTGGGACTGAAATGAATCTCACGCAATATGGCTGAGTCATTACTTATCATATATTAACCTATCTTTCATACAAAATGCGGCATAATATAGGCGTTCATGAATCTGTGGATAGCCACACCTCACGAAGGAGATCGTACCTAACATTTGCTCCATCAGATACCATTTCTTCTTGACTTTCGTCTTCATTTCGTGGAGACGATAATAATCTGTCAATCAGGCAAGACTCCAATTCATCCAGCTCTTCGTCATTAGTGTACTCCTTTCTCTGCATAGAGGATGAACTTCTTGACAACTTAGAGTTTTCACCAACCTCTGCTATTTTTTTTGCCACGTTGAAAGAAGATGGTGGTATGTACACGACCGGAGCAGCAGTATAAGGAAGGCTACTGGAAGAGCCCTCCGATAGTCCTTGTTCTACAATGCACTGTGAATGCAGAAAGATTAGAGAGTGCTTAAGTTATTCCAGATAACTAGATCACAAAAGAATTACTAAAAACTGTCATGTTGTGTCATCTCCTATCCCGTGCACTTAAAATTGATGCCAAGTGCATGTCTAATTCATTTAATCATGTGCGAGTCACACTACATATCCAACAGAAATCTCTGACTACGAAGATGCAGACAAAAAAATCCATATCATGAGGTGATTAACAGCGCATCTGATAATTAACTCTAGGCAAATGGTGGTAAAAGAGATTCATGGTGGTGAAAAACTATACGGCATGAGTTGATTATAGAAATAAAACACTAGTGATTTATTCAAAGAGAGTTCTGATGGTAGAAAATTTTATAGATAAGCACAGTAGTGCAACTTACCTCAGTATTTAGTGCCTCTAACACAACACCTGGGACAGGATCAGGGCATAACTCATCTGGAGTGAAGTTGCAGAGCACTCGCTTAACCAATGGGAGGCTGATATGTGGACACACCTATATATAAAAGGACAAGCATGAAGATTTTGTGGATGCAAAAATACAAGAGAGGAATTCATATCAGAAGGATTATCATTTCATATGATGCACCTCCATTCTCACTGTTGGATCCATGAGCATATCTTTGGGAAGCATGAGGAGATCACTCAGGGCATTAAGAAGAGGGAAGCATTTCGTTTCATCACCATCACTCTTACCATCTGCGCCATCGTGTTTTTTCCATCTGATGCAGAACTATCATCATCTTTGCCCAGAAGCTCTGTTAGCCATCTTGCCCAATTGCCAACCTAAGAAAGCGAAAGGCAGGATCATTTACTTAGATGGAATTGTAGAAAGGTAAGGTTTGACAAGGTCATATGAAATCAAGACAGTCATAGTAGGGGACACTCGTGCATTCATATCCGAAAAACAGCAGAGAAGTATCTCTGCTGACTGAACATCATGCAAGTTTGTTCACCAGGAGGGAACTACTTACGGAATTCTTAAGCTGTGCACCAGACCCGAAACTCAAATCTCCAGCAGGGATGGGTAAAACTTTGGAGTCCACTATTGGATCAGAAACTGGATCGGTTGGAATCTCGTGGACTGACTCACGGAGAATGGCATTAAACATTGCCACATCTAGCCTGCCAATACATTGTTCCAGTACCTAAAAAAAAGACATTACTGGATATCATCGACTTGCCATCCAAAAAAGCCAACTAAATAAATAACTAAATGAAAGAATTCCAAATTCAGCTAATGATTATTTCTTTAATCATGTTCCAATGTCCTTCTAAAACCGGATAAAAAATAAAATTATAGCATACGAAACTACACACCTTCCTTGCCAACACTCGCAAGCAACCACATTCATGTCCTTCTGCTCGGACAGGGCAAAGTCTTTTGAGAGCATCCTGAAAGGCATTTATCCAGAGGTTAATGGAAAAGTTCCCCTGCTGCTGATCACCCAGGGCTGGACCCAGAAACCTCTCAGAAGTTCTGCTAGTAGTGGAGTCAGCGCCAGGAGATTGCATATTAGGTGTCAAAGTCTGAAGCAGAAATATTAGTCAGCACTAAAGGAAGAGCATATGTGTGTTGCACCAAGAGTTTATCTACGAAAGCTATAAAGTAATCACCTGCCACCATATCGACTCAACGATTCGAGAAAATATCCAGGATTCAACTTTCTCCAAGGCAGCAGTTAAGGTTCTTGATTCTTGCCAATCATCAACAAATAGTAAGAGTCCTTGTTTGTTCCGTTGTTTACTCCCCATAATACCACTTTTTGGAAAAGGAGCCTTCAGTTGACTCTTCTTTTCTTGTCCATTAGACTCAAACATCTTGGCTAGAGCATTGGAGCGACAGGAACTTCCAAATGTTATGGATATAATTTCTCTCAGTACAACAATGTTTGACAACCAGAAAGTTAACCTAGTATGAAGTCAATATGATCAATTCAGGATCTGATAACTGAAGTAGATGAAAAAGAATGAAAACTGATGCTGTACTACATACCTTGAAACATCGTTGCCACAGGACTTTGCCACTAAAACAAGTCCAGATACAGTGTTCCTCGCAAGAGTAGCTCGCATATCTTGAGACCAGTACTTGCAAGCAAAAATATAGAGTCTCGAGAGGAGCCTTGCAGGTGTGTGCACCTTATGAGCAGAGCTCCTATGTTCTGGTACAACAGAATAGAGACTGATTTCAAGTGCAGCAACTTCTCTCAGCTCAGCTTCAAGTTTCTTAACCCGAGTTTCCATTTCTTCTATCTTTTGGCCTAACGTAGCTATGTCTTGCGCATCATATTCCATGGTATTCAATGACTCAACATCATTACAAGAACTACTAGCACAATGGGAAGTCTCCTTTTGGATATCTACTTTCTTTTCTTGTTCAATAGGTCTGTCAACAGCTCCAACTGAGGTCACTAACAAAGGCTTCGGATGGATTTTCATATTTTTTGAATTATCAGGTGTACTCTTGGCAGTTGATATAAAAGGTCCACTGTCTAGTTTAACTCCTTTCTTTGGCATATCTCTAGATGCTTTGCTGCCTACGGGTCTCGCTCTTGACGCACGAGTATTGTAACCATCAGAGGAAGCATTTGTTCCAATCTTTTTAGGCACCATGCTAACTTTTTCTACTTTCTCCTCATCAGCTGTTAGGGAATCTCCATGAGAAGAAACTGAATCATTGATTGTCTCAGGGTCAGACTCATCTGCAACCCCCTCCCTAGAATCATTCTCCCAATTAGAGTAATCACTCAGTTTTTCATCGCTTTCTTTCACATCCATTTTCATTGTCTCAGTCTGATGTAATGCTTCCACAGATCTGTAGACTTCATCCATATAAGCCACCGCATCATTTTCATAAACTTGTGGGGGCTTAGCAACTGTGTTTGCCTCTCTATTAATTTCCACCGTATCCGGAAAGGCTTTTGTACCAATCTCTTTCGGTTGAAGGTTTTTTCCACCATTCTTTTCTTGTGGCTTATGATATCCAGCATCAGCTCTGGAAGGGTAGTTCCTCTCTTTGTTGTTGGGACCCCTTCGGCTTTGTGTCTCCTTCATGTTCAATACTCTTCCACCTATATCAGAATCAACCACATAAAAGAAGTGAGAAAAGCACAAAAGATGACAACATAAGTCAGAGAAGACACTTTCACCAGAATACAAAAAATTCACGAAAATGTAATGGGCTCGCTCAACACTAAAAACAGAAAATGCATTTAGAAAGAAACAAAACTGATAAGCTTACGTCAGAAGTATTAATGCAAGTGTGCAAAGCACTGCCTTGCCACCGGTATCTCGAAGAGTCTAACCTTAACTGCATTCTTCTTTGTTGTTTTAGAAACCTAAACCTTGTCAACATTCTGGAGCGAATTATATGTTAAGTAAAAGTGTAGTATACATATCAGTATAGAATATCTTCTTCACCACCACTTTAAAGAACTTAAAGTCATTCAAACAGGATATAACTCTACAATACGATGCAGAATCACTAGTTGTCTCTGCACAAAAATTTATTTAAGATGGTCAGATTCATGATACCGTTCTGCTACTTATTTTGACAATACACGTAAAGAACCTTTCTCTTCATTTTTATAGCGAAGGTCTGTCATAGATGGAGAAGAGGGGCTCTACAAGAAGTCCGAAAATACTTTTTGCTCATGATCGGTACAATATTGCCACTATGTATGATCTAACATTATATACAGCACCCCGATCTCACAAGACGAGATTTCCATCTCCATAGATCTAACGGAATCTGATGTTTCATTTCAGGCTCTTTAGTGATAATTATTTGATATAAATCTATATCAGCAGCTCTTTACTCATTTATCCATCAAACATTACCCCTGTGCTATGCCCCTAACTACTCTTTGTAGATGTAAGGTTTTGGCATGCCTATGTGCTTGATCTGAATAGAGATCAAATGAATGAGCAGGGTTCGATCTGTGTTTACCATACTCAGCACTACCAGACCAGAAAGATGAAGATACTAAAAGTATATAATTTTTAAAGAATGAATTCGAAATATGATATACAAAACAATAGCTTCCACAATTTTACAAAAATGAACAACTTTACTCTGCATTCTTGCTTTCCAAGTGTTCAGCTCATTTTCATCATAACAAGGAGAAAGGTGACAATACTCAGCTGCAATTTGATTGGCAACTCACAGACACAAATTCAGAGCCCAAGACAAAGTAAAGCGGGTAGAAAATCAACATTGGCCATATTTACCAACAATGATGTATAACAAACCGCAACTTATCTACAACTTCCAATCAATATGCTATGTTGTCATAATCTAAGCAGCAGGCACCAAATTAAAAGAAAGAAAAAACGGGAGGAGATCTGTTACCTAATTTAGTTCAAATGTAGAACATCAAACTATTTACTTAGATTCTACGGCACGAAAATATATCTAAGAAAGAACAAACATTTCCAATTTCAAAATCCTTAATTCCACTGAAGGTGTCGGCAGATGCTAAATCGGAAGAGCACTGATCATAGATCATATTATTATATTATAATAATGCATAAAAGTAAGTGAGGATCCTAGTTTACACATTTATATATTTAATGTAATCCGCGTATATTACTTTTCACTAATTGATCAAGAGGCAGAGGAAATAAAATCAGTTAAAACAGCAAAACTTCAAAAGCTCGCAAGCACAGGATTGACCTTGCTAGAACCAGCAACTCTCTCTATACAATACCATCGCCGAAGCAATATCAAATCCAGAGTTAAGAAAACAGCCTCTGAATACGAATAGCACCGATTAAAAAGGCAACGCAAAAAAAGGAGGACAGGATCAAATCATCGGCGGAAAATACACAAACCTTATGCCGCAGAAAAAACAGAACTGCGAAAATGCTTTGCTCATAAAAATGCGAGCTAGTAATAGAATTTAGCAATTTAGCAAACCTTTTTGTAGAGTGATGAACCAGAGAATCCGAAGACGGAGCGTGAGTGCGTACAGATGGATGTATTGAGTTGAGGGGTTTGTTTGTTAGTTTACTGCAAGCGGTGTCGATGGAATAATGGCGAGTGGTGGGAGGTGGTGGTAACTGCCAAGTGCGGGAGAAATCAATGGAGATTTAAATTTCAATTATTTGGATATAAAACTGGACCAGTTTATATAATTTTGTCATCCGGAGGTGAAACGGTGTCGGTGTGATGCATTATGAGTCTGATAAATAGTAATTAATATACACTTCATTTTCACCAATTTGTAGATTAATTGAATATTATATTTGATCTACACATAAAGTATTGGGATACAAATATATTAGCGGTTGGATATATATATATATATATATATATATATATATATATATATATATATATATATATATATATATATATATATATATATATATATATATATATATATATATATATATATATATATATATATATATATATATATATATATATATATATATATATATATATATATATATATATATATATATATATATATATATATATATATATATATTACTTCCTACCGTAGAATCCCCGCTCATTGCGCATTCGATATCCTCGGCCCGCCGACTATCCAGAGGACCTAAAGCCAAACAGATTCTCAATCTACAAACTGGACTGCAACAAACTATTTCTTAGAAATATTACGACAATATCAGATCGAAGAAAAACAAAAAAGGAGACACGAAGGATTCCAAAATAAACAGCAAAAGCTTACAAAACTATACACGTTATGATTTATATATTAATAAACACGTAACGGCTGACAATTTCAAGATCTATATGGACTATAGGCTCAAAAAACGAGACTTTTTCCCCTGGTTTATCATAGAAAAAGAATCTATACAGCATACATATTTTGGCATCACTTCTTTATCCGCGCAGAAACGCCAAAAATAATTACCTGAAATAAGAAGAAATATCTCCAAACTTCTGCAGCTTCGAATCCACACAGTTTCAGATATGCTGACAAGTCAACAACAAAGCCATTGCAGAAGAGAATCACGAGGACAGACACAGGGGAGGCGTGAGAATGGGAGATGAAGCTTATATCAACTTTCTAGAAGGTTCCTCCTGGTAGGGAAGGAAAATAATTAAAACATAGAAAATTTTGAGATATATCGGATGTTCGAGAAAGAGGTGAACTATTGGGGCCCACAGGGTAAGCTGCCTCTCGCTTCTAAAATATCTATTTTTCCAGAAGTTTCTTTGCTTCGCTCTGCGGCAATGATCGAGTGGTGCCGATTTTCGGAGCCTGTAGCTGCAGTCCTCGCTGGATGATATTGTACATTTGGACTGGGAGAGAGCAAGTTTAATTTTGACCTTCAGTACAACACATAAAACATAGGGAAATGAGGGGTCGGCGCTACAGTAGATTCCGTTCGGAATGTAAGGGAATTATATGCTCTAAGCGTACGTGTCCTCCGGCTTACGTGCCGTAGATAAGGACGATGGCTAGTTTATGGAACTAGTCCTACGACCAAAACAATTTTGATAATTATGGTCAATAGTTTATTTATTTATTCTTTTGAGAATTGGATGGATATGACACGTTATTTAAATTCTATTGAGATTTCAGGTTAAAATGTGGCCGACTTAACATCATTATAACAAACATCATTTAAATAAATTTTGGTGTGTTTTATGGGAGAAGGCATGAGTCGTGAGGGAACAAAACGGGAGGACTTTTTTCAAAATTCCATGAATATCTTTTTTTAACTTTTCAAATATAAAATATAGTAAATTTAATAAATTCCTTTACTTATCGTTTCCCATTTAAAATAAATTATATCTCACTTTTAAAACTTCCTATCAACAAAAAGAACACCGTCTCATCCATGACCTTGAATTTAACTTTAAGTTTTAGTTTAACTTTTGTTGTATAACTCCGGTCGCTAGTAAATATTGTTGGGTTAAACGTGTATGAATGACAGTGGTACTGAGATTGGTGATCTTCTGAAGCTCTCGTACATCAAGTTGCTTATGTTGTGCCGTTTGATCTTGTTGATCAGATGAACTGTAAAAATTGTAATACCAGATCTTAAACGTTAATCATATAGCTGATGGGGTTAGGACCTTACAGATAAAATGATATGATTGATTTCAATGATATAAGAAAGTATCAATAGCTAGACACGCATTTCCCCGAGCTTGTGTGTCTAGCAGCCCACTTTTTAACGCACATAATAAATATATTATACACTGTCAGATTTATAAGGATATAAAGTTGTATCTTGATAAAACGGTATTTTTTCCAATGCTAAAACCCTTGAGTATTGATCTTAACATGTACTAATATACTAGTTAGGCATCTCCAACCCTACTCTAATTTGAAGATTTGCAGCAATTTGGTGTGAAAAACCAACTCCAATGCTACCCTATTTTTTGCACCAAATTGGAGATTTGATGCAAACACAGAAATTTGAACGCCAAATATGGCGTTGGAAAGTTTGCACCAAAGTCTACGCCATAGCCTTTCCGTGCTGTGCGCCAAAACTTTTCACTTTAATTTTTTTATTATAAATAATAATTACTAAAAATAAATATTTAATGTAAAAAAAATTAAAAAATCAAATTTATAGAAAATTAACTTAATTAAGTAATTTTGTTAATATTAGTATAATTTTAAACTATTATATTATTTTTTATTTTTTTTTTTTATTATCTTAGTATTAAAAATAAATATTTAATGTCAAAAAAAATTAAAAAAATCAAATTTATAGAAAATTAACTTAATTAAGTAATTTTGTTAATATTAGTATAATTTTAAACTATTATATTATTTTTTATTAAATGTATTTCATAATTAAAATAGGCTTAATAATAATTATTTATATAGTTAAAATTATTAAAATATAAAATGTAAATATAAGAAATTAATAAATAGAAATTATTGGGAATATTCCGAGAATATACCTTTTGGTACAAGATTTGAATTAAATGGGTTGGAGATGGATATTGTATTTGGTGCAGAAACTACACCATTTTAGTGCAGTGGGTTGGAGATGGCCTAACCATGCTGGACGCATTATTCTGGAAACATGCAACTCTTTAACTTTTCCATATAAAAATTGAATGTCCTTCATCACTCATCAACACAAGAAATAGGACAATAAACCTATGTGTAAATATTGGATTCATTGATAATAAATAGTTGGTTACAGATGGAACCTACACGAAAGGCCAAATGATTGTATATAAGAGATGAGCAGAATCAGTCTCGCAAAAAGGCTGATTAATACAAGGACCCATTGCGAAAATGCAAGACTAAAACTTGGTTTTGTCCATGCATGTAATGCGATATTGATACTGCCTGCACAGTATTGTGGGTACTAGGTATGCCTGTTGGTAGAACTAATGTGGTTTCCAGACTCATGGGATTTAAAAAGTCATGCCTTTATTTTGTTGATCTCGATCTTTGCTTCGCTCGTTTGAGAAGTACATGGGGAAGCTGAAGTGAAGCCATGGTGTTCTAGATCCTCTGTGTCAACTGATCCGGGATATGTCTCGTGGGTTCCCGTGGGTTTCAAGCGATTGGCCGTGTATTGTGATGCACTGGGTTCCAAATTTATACCACCAAGTGCCGCATTATGAAAACTCAAGATAGTTTTACCAATAGTCTCCACATGAACACTTCCCTTGTGTAATATGATGAAACCTACTTTTATCTCTAATAACAAGTTCTCTGCCATAAACCTGAGAAACAAACTTTGCGAAGTTATGGCAATCCACACAAATGCGTAGGTTTTTCATCACTCGTATAGGCTTTGATTCAGATATATTGATCATTCCAAATGCCAACGCAAGTTTCTCACTATGGCCTAGCAGAATTCTCTCTCTCTCCTCCTCATCCACATCATATAAAACGGAACTCAGATCAGGGATATAACCAGCTGATTTTATCCTATCCGATAAATCATTTACCTTATAGAATACATCATCTTTTATTAAATTTGACTGCGCACTTGCATAAAACGTATGGATGGTCCGGCCAAACTCAATCCAGCTCTTTCCTGGCTCCTTCACCACTGTTTTTTCCTTCATCAGCTCTCTCAATCTTTTTGCATCATCCCATCTTCCCCCACATGCATATAAATTACATAGAACTACATAATTCCCGGCATTTTCGGGTTCTATCTCCAGAAGTCGTTCACCGGCAATTTTTCCAACACCGACGTTCTGGTGAACTCTGCAGGCACCTAAAAGTGAACTCCATATAGCCGCATTTGGTTCATAAGGCATCTTATATATGAATAGCAAGGCCTTGTTTACTAGGCCAGCACGCCCAAGTAGGTCAACAACACATCCATAGTGCTCAATGCCAAGCTCAACCCCATCTTTCTTGCTAGCCATATCGTAAAAAATTTTCAGGCCACGATTTTCCATACCTCCATGGCTGCAGCCAGATAATACAGTCAAAAGAGTAGCACTGTCAGGTTTGATTTCATTTTCTTCATTCATAATACAGTAAAGGTCCACGACGGCTTTTCCAATCCCATGTTTACTGTAACCTGCGAGCATCGTATTCCAAGAGATAACCGTTCTTCCAGACATATTGTCAAAGATCCTCCTAGCATAAGTCAGATTTCCACATTTTGAGTACATATCAATTAAAGAGTTCTGAAGGACCACATAAAAGTATAGTTCAGATCGAAGGACATAGCTGTGAACTTGCCTTCCGTACTCAGATGCAGCTAGCCCAGATAATGCAGTTAAAATGCTGGTATAAGTAACATAGTTTGAATTAAATCCTTCTTTCCGAAGTGCACAGAAAAGCTCTAACGCCTCTTTATCAAGTCCCAATTGAGCATAACCCGAAATAAGTGCTGTGCAAGAAATACTGTCTCTCTCAGGCAAATTGTCAAATAGAGTCTGGGCTTCGTGTATTCTCCCAGCTTTTGCGTATAAGTCGAGAAGCGAGCAACCAACATGTACGTGGGACTCCAAAGGGCTCTTAATAACAAGAGAGTGAATTTGCATCCCGCATTCAAATTCAAATAAGCCAGTGCAAGAGGAAAGCACCGTCGAAAAAGTGAACTCATTGGGATCAGTACCTGCAGGTTTTTGGTGTTACATGAGAACAGAAGAAAATATAAACATTCTTCCATGTTAACAAAAAAGGAGCAGAAAAACATATCAATGTTGTATGTCAGAATAAAAGAATGGTTTTTACAATGGCCGAAACTTTTTAATGAAATGGAGATTCAACAAGGATTTAAGATAGTGAATGCTTGATGATTAAATCCTGAGACCCATCAGCAAAAATTTTTAAAGGTGTGAAGTATAAAGTAGTTGAAAACAAGCTTATTCTTCGGAAACTCTCAGGCTATTCTGTTGGTGTTTCTTGAGGAAGAGCAGATGAATCAGCAAACAAGAATATGAAATATCGTCATATTAACGTGGGTAGTGGTAGATAAAGCAGTCGGTTTACAAAAGCACCTGATTTTAGCATCTGAATGAAAAGGATGAGAGCCTCAGAATAGAACCCACTTCTTGAATACCCAGAAATCATCGCAGTCCAAGAAACCACATTCCTTAAAGGCATTTCATCGAAAATCTTCCTCGCATCACTCAGAACCTCACACTTGACGTACATCACTATCAGTCTCGTTCTGAGATACACCGGTGGAAGATAACGGGTTTTCATCATGTGGGCTTGCACCCTTTGGCCTCCTCTCAACACCCTTTGGGCTATACATTCGTTCAATAAAGCATCGTACTCCTTGAACTTCATGTTAAGGCCCTGCATGGACATTTCCTGTAATCCATGATTCAGGTCACCGTGGAATCGTGATATATTTGAATCGGGCGGAAGAAGAGAAGAGCTTGGTTGATACAGCGGGAAGGGTCTCTTTCGGATGCGCAAATTCTTGCCGAGGTCTACAGATTTTTGGTTGATAATTCTTAGCATACTGCCATACTAAAAGTTTACACAAAGTTCAGAAGAGGTTGCAGGTTTTGACATAATTCATATCATCTGTTCAAAGCATCTTTCTAATCCTTGATTCAATATATATACTTTATTCACACTACAATTCTAATTCTTGATTCAATATATATACTTTATTCACCTACCATATACTATCCTCGTAAAAGATCAAAATTCAAAATTCGTCCAATTAAACTGATATTTGGGGACTGATTAATTTAGATACATGGAATTATGAAAGAATAAACCAGGTTAAAATATAAAAAGTTGCAAATTTTGTTCGAATCCCAACATCTACAGATATGACGCCTCAACACACCAGAAGATTCAAGAATAAAAATCATGCAAGCTGCGGAGCCCAACTATATTTCGAGGATGAAAGTATGGGGAATCGAATCCATCCCCACTGGCTTCCTGAAATTCAATGTAAACTAAATCCACGCAGATCATCCTCATCACCAAACACTGCATTTATAGCAGAAAACGCGAGCCTGCAAAATAGAATTCGACATCATAAATCAAGAATCATCAAACATTTTTCAGTGGTATAAAAGAGACTCAGAAAGATGCATAACTTCCCAATGATCAATCAAGTGATGATGAAGCACTATTGGTGATACTGGAATTCCCTAACCAAATAATTCAAGGGCAAAAACTTTAGGACAAACCTGGCTATGACTATGGCGAAGAAAATAACATAGAATCCAAGCTTGGCGATCCGAACTTTCTTTTCAGTGTTAAGTACTCTAAAAACTTCGGTCACATCGATAAGATGTTTCCGCGATAGGTACCTGCTATGATAAAACAGAAGAGTTCAGAAAAGAATCACAAAACATGCCCCACACAAGGATTAAGCAAGTTCATGAATGCAGTCAAAATTTGTACATTTGCCCACTGAAAACTCAATTTAACCAAACAGATTTATATGAACTACAGTAATTTATCGCTGATTGACAAGAAGTTCGCGGAAAGAGGAGAGTCATATGTAACATGATATAACTTACAGGAAATTGACAAGAAGTTCGCGGAAAGGGGAGAGAGTCATATGTAACATAATAGAACTTACAGGTTCAGATTATAGCAAGCAGGAGGCAATGTGAGTAGGAACATGATCCAATGCCCCGTCAAGAGAAACAAAATGCAGAATGCTCCCTGTAACATATACTCGGGAACAATCACAGAATTGACGCGAGATGATAATTCATATGGATTCAAGTAGTCTGCCTCCAAATCTGAAAAACCTATGAACTACAGAAAACCAAAAGAAGTTTGAGATATATACAAGTCAAGCCATGACTTAATGACATATATACAGACGACAAAAGGATGTTCAAAAATATCATAAGAAATTAAAGAAGATTTAAATTAATATTTCCATACTACTAGTGATTGAAACTTAACTATGGTTTAGACAGGAGATGGTAAAATGCTAAAGTAAAGATTTCACAATATCTCCAGAATGATTAATACATATTTGATCCAACTCAATCTAATCACTTACTATGCCATTTTTCCAGGATAATAAATATATGGATCTGATAAAATCCAAAAATATTTCGAATTTTATGAAGGGCAAAATGTTCGTTCAACCCTCGGTATATAGTTTTGGTCTATGCATTTGAGCCAGAATAATTTAACAAGCAGTCGGCAGATAATAACCGAGTATTAGAGCATTTCGTTTGTATAGCCTACACTTCTATTGTTCACCCATCCAAAGGGTAAACAAATTAGATAAAAAAATATCTACCCCTAAACACATCTTTCTTACTTATCCGAGTGTGAGTGCATCGAAACCAAAGCGCGTAAAATGTTACATCTTTATCAAACTGAACTGTAATTACCTTTTATATCCAAAGGAAAATAGGAACATATCCCTTGTGAATAATCAAAATATTCTTACAAACCAACATTTTCAAATAGGCAATGTCAATGCATAGATATATAAGTTACTTGCGAGTAAGAGCTCCAAAGTGAAATCCAACAAATAAAACAAGTATAAAAGCTTTAAAACAGCGAATCAGAATACCGTGAAGGTAAAAAACAGATCATCATCATAGATCAGAAAGGAATTCAACTCAGCATTCAAGTAAACCATATCTTTATTTCGCAACTAATCACGAAAAGGGTAAAAAAACAAGTGGGATTTCTCTTGCTTGAACCCAGGAGCATGCTTTACTATACTCTCTTAGAATCCAGATTTCAATTTTCTAACCGAGAAAACAACTACCTACTCGTAAACACAGAAAAATTAAGGGCTTCAACTATACTGCCTAGAAAAATAAAAGAAACACAATACCTGGTAAAAATTTAATCCTAAGAGGACAAGATTCATGATTGCAAATATTACCCATAGAACTGGTTCCCACACCATTGTTGTCTTTCCTTCTTTATTATTTTTTTCTTTTTCGTCCCCGTAATATACTACAGAAATTTACAAAAACCCACAACCAAGAATATTGTATTCATTCTTCCATCGACCCAGTACCGTTGATTCCTTGAATTCCCACGCTTCATAGGACTCTCTCTAAAGTGGAGCACTACATACTCAGAGGTGGTCTCGGTTTTCAAGAATTTTGCCCATCGCAATGGTTCTCAGTTATTTTCATTTTCATTTTATTTTTTCTTTTTCGAAATCATGGTTCCAGTTATCATTTCTACATAAATCCTATTTTGTTGTTTCCTTTTTCCTGCTTATTTTTATAACTAGTTACTCCATTTAAGCTTTAAAAACTGGATTCGATTACAGCCCTGGACTACTGTAGATTATCCGATTGTCTTTTCCAGCCCATAAGTACTGATATTGGGCTTCAGCTCTTTTCTAATAGAACTGTTGGGTGAATTGGGCTTGTCAAATTTGGCCCTTAAACAATTAAGCTCAGACTTAACGAATAACACATCATCAGAGTCAGGACAAACTTGCTTCGTTTTCCTGAAATAGATGGAATTCATAATTGAGTGAGAAAATTTACGGTTCAAGTTCGACTTGAAACTCCTCAGTTTTGAGTAGGCTCGATAAATCGAAACATGTTTGCAAGATGTTCAAAATAAATGATCGGAATATCCGAATATATTCACTTATATAATTAAAATTGTATTTAATAAAATATTAAATCACAAGCTGTCCGTATATTATGAAATAAAATAATTTATATTCAAATTCGACCTTTATTCGAAATAAACTATTTTTCTATCCAACTCACTCTTTTTATTTCCATAATGGGAAAATTCAAATGCTATTATAAAAATATTTCCAAAAGAATAGATATACCAAATTTTAGCGTGAATTCAATCCATGTTAGCTGAATATTTTGGAAAGCTGATGAGATATCATGCTAGGTGAAGTACAAATTTATAAATTACATGTTTATCTATATTTTTCTAATTAAAAATGTGGATTAATCATATAATTGATAAAGCTATTTTTTGTACTTAAATCTCACTAAAGTTAGTAAAATAGGTCCTCGACTAACATAGTACACAGATATTACATCTTCAGATAAAAGAAAAGGGAAAAAGGCAGAAAGTGAACAAAAAGGATGTTGCATTCATGTTAATCCGAGGCCTAAATTGGTCCCTCTTTGTGCCCATTATTTTATTTTATTTTATTTGGAAGGAAGGAGAATTTTAATTTTCAGAACATGCACATTATTATTGAGTTGACTTGAGCAGGTGGTCTCACACCGACAAATTTAATAATGTAAATTTGAAACATAAATATATAAATATCAAAGATGGCAAATAAAAAGAATAGAAAAAATATAGTCAAATTTGAATTGATTTCCTCACCTGCAACCCACGCAATCTAATTAACTAAAAGCCTCACGGATTCATCTCGTGTGGAGCATATTCCTCACTAAATTATTGTGGGGGTATGTTTTGGGAGTTAGTCTGTTATGTAAGTCCTCTCCCCCGAATCCTCGATTTAAAACCTATATTGATCAATGAGCCTATAACATATATAGAGACACTCATTAATAGGCTAATTAACTAAAAGCCCCATGCGCATAATCGGCATAAGATGCAGGATGGACATAGATAGCATCTCCCACAATTTTCTCTATCCAATTCCATCTCCCTTGATTTGTTTATCAATGCATTTTTCGAAGACTGCTTCATGAACTTGGGGAAAATTAAAATTTTAAAACGAATATATAGAAAATTTTCAGAAAAAATCATACCCATAATATGAGATTTTTCATGCTCAACGTGCTTTTTTTTATTATTATAAAGACAATATTTAAATATCTATACTATATTATATAGGCTGATGCCTTATAGTAACTAATGTTACCCTATGATGCAGTTTGTGATGAATCAAATTGAAATACAATTCTTCTCAATCTATCTTTACAAGATATTCAGTTTCAAGAAAGATATAATCATATAGAAAAATCAATTTGCACAAATTTTTTTTTGATATATATGTATTCATGACCTTCCAAGTGACAATGATATAATACATACCATATCGAGTAACATGTGTGTAGGATCAAACTCTTACCACTTTACCAAAAATTATAGCTAGTGGTAGCGATGCAACTTCAATCTTTTAAAACGTATAGCAACTCAAGCGTCGCTCTACCTAGTATGGGGAATTATTGCACTCAACAATCTTCCTCCCAATAACTGCACTCATTGCAATCAATGAGAATCGAATCCGTGACCTCAACTCTGATACCAATTGTAGGATCGAACGTATGTCGCTTTACCAAAAGCTATAGCTGGTGGTAACGATGCGACTACAATCTTTTAAACCATATAACAATTCAAACGATACGTTCGATGGCTCTATCTAGAAGGGACAATCATTGTACTTCAGCAATGTCAAAGTTGTTAACCATCATTTTTGTCATTTCAACAAAAGTTACTGCCAAATAATATTTCCTATAAACGAAACGCTTATGTAATTATTGTTTCTTGGAAAGCTAATTTTGAGTTAAGCGTGCATGGTGAGAGCAGTACTGGAATGGATGACCTCCTGGGAAGCTCTCGTACGTCAAGCTGCTTACATTGCGCCGCTTGATCTGGTTGGTCATGTGGGCTGTAAAAGTGTGATGCCAGATCTTAACGGGTAATACTATCTCTGTTGGGGATAGGATCGACGGTAGCGGAAGGGTAAGACTGATCTATAAGAGAATTGAGACAGCACCAGCAGTTAGACACGCACCTCCCCCGATTCTTGGGTCTAACAGCACAACCCTAACGCACATAATAGGTGCACTCTGCGTTGCCATATTATAAGGAAATAAAGTTGCACCTTGACTAATAACTATAGCTTTTAGCCTAGTGGTAAGTGCTTGATCCTAACAATTGGTATCAGAGCAAGGTCAGGGGTTCGAGTCTCCCAAAAATCATTTTCTATACTTCTTAGGGGGATTGTTGAGTTAAGCGTGCATTGGTGAGAGCAGTGTTGGGATGGATGACCTCCTGGGAAGTTCTCTTACGTCAAGCTGCTGACGTTGCGTCGCTTGATCTGGTTGGCTATGTGGGCTGTAAAGTGTGATGTCAAACCTTAACGGGTAATACTATCTCTGCTGAGGATAGGGCAGATGGTAGGGGAAGGCTAACACTGATCTCTAAGCGAATTGAGAAAATACAAGCAGTTAGAGACGCACCTCCCCTGACTCATGTGTCTAACAGTCCAACCATAACGCACATAATAGATGCATTCTGCGCTGCCATATTATAAGAAAATAAAGTTACATCTTGACTAATAGCTATAATTTTGAGCCTGATGATAAACGTTTGATCTAACCACTAATTTATTTATAGTTTAATCGATGTAATTAAGAGAATGGAGACATAGAGGGGTTTTTTAACTGTTTACGGTAAAAAAGTTTTTTTTTTAATAAAATACGGTGAAATGGGTACGTTTAGCAAAGTAATGTATCCCCCCCTCCGGGAGGGCGTGATTGAACTTTTTTAAAAAAAAAACAAGCAAGTCACGCCGTCCCAATCGGCGTGACTTGCACATATTTTTTTTTAAAGAAAAGGTAGTCACGCCCATCACATGGGCGTGACTTCAAATTATAATTTTTTTTTGTCTTGGGTTTGAGGAGCCGCTGCTGCAAGGATTAGTACACAAACACTTGTGGATCTGTCATCATGTCTTTAAAACACACACAAAAAAATTTAAATAAAAAAAAAAAGAAAAACGAATAGTGAAAGGATAGGCATCGATCAATTTCAATAATTATGAGTTGAGAAACCCATGAAAAGACTTAACAATGACAATGTTGGCATGTGCATGGCACGAATTGTGGTACAATATAAATCTGTTGATGGAAATATGATAAGTTATTCATATGCAGTTTCTCCGAATTTTGAAACAAATGGCTTATAAAAAATTTTATAAACTTCTAGACTTAGAAACTATTATAAAAAATTTTTAAAGATTTTAGGTTAAATTTTAAAGATAAATTTAGCTCTTCGATATATTTTAAAAAATTTAAAATATTAATCTGTTTGTTTATAAATTTTTTTTATCATAAATATGCTTCCATATTGATTGAAGAGAATCTTCCGTTTCTTACATATTATGTGGAGTAATCTTATAAGTATACTGATTTTTTAATAATTAGTTTTAGCACTCGATATTTATAATTTTTTTAGTTATTAGTCTTAGTACTCGATATTATAAAAAGACTTTGGTTATTAGTATTAATAATTTTTTAGTTATTAGTATTAGTACTCGATATTGACATTTGTAACAAAAACATCATCCAATTCACTTCAGTGCTCTATTCAAGATATGCTATATTGTTATTAATGTAGTCTATAATATGTGCTATTTAAATAACAGGAAAAATTAAAGTTGGTCATAGTAAATAAATTTGCTGCACTGCCTGCACAAATAACACTGCTTTTTAGTGTTTGTGTACTATTCCTTGCAGGCAGCGGCTCCTCAAACCCAAGAAAAGGAGCTCTCAAACGCCATTTTTTTTTTAAAAAAAAATTATAATTTGAAGTCACGCCCATGTGATGGGCGTGACTACCTTTTCTTTAAAAAAAAATATGTGCAAGTCACGTCGATTGGGACGGCGTGACTTGCTTGTTTTTTTTTAAAAAAAATTCAATCACGCCCTCACGGAGGGCGTGATACATTACTTTGCTAAACGTACCCATTGCACCGTATTTTATAAAAAAAAAAAATTTTTTTACCGTAAACAGTTAAAAAACCCGACATAGAGTGTTCGATTTTTATTTAAATAAATATTTTAAACGTAAATATGTACTGTGATGGACATCATAATTTGAAAAGCTAATTATGAATAAATATTAAGCGTTGACTTCATAATTAACTGGTTTGTGAATATATAACGATATCGAAGTGATTGTGGGATATAATTGTTTTTTTATTCGTTTTTGGTCAACTATTATAATTTTATTTATTTTTAATTTCTGTCAACAAACTTGAAAAATATTATATTTTCCATAACAAAATTATTGTAGATTGAAAATCGTATGTATACGACTTTCTCTATATTTCTTATAGGCGTATACACTTTTAATCTATTACTGTTTTCCGCTTTAAAAGAAGAATGCCAAAATTTTGTTCAATTTCTATTATACAAATTAATTTAAATAAAAATTATCTAGCTACATCATATATATAAACACAATTTATATGTTTAATTTTAGTAACATACTGCTAAAATTCCTTCACTAAATTTTTTTTTATATAATTTAAATTTGTATGTAATATATTAAATTTTTAAATAATAATATTGAATTAAATAGGTTATTGTAAGTATAATTATTATATGTTGGAAAATAAAGGATCAGATCGCGCGTTTATAATATCTTTCGAAAAGAAAACAACGCAGAACAGAAAGACAACGCGATCTGATTGAGTTTGCAATAACTCTGATTCTTGAATGTTTGAGCACCGAAAGCTATATCGGATTTGGTTAAAAATACCAAATGGAAAAATACTCGACATACTATCTAAAACTTGAATTTAAAACATGTATGAATCAAAGATGTAAAGAAATACTCATATTTGTTTCTGAAAGTTCGAAGTCACTGCCTCTATGTGTCAACTTCTTCCGAACTGGAAGGCTCCACTACAAATTTTGATTCATACAACAGCTTGTACAAACCCACCCCAACTGGGACTTATCATATTTCCCAAATTTAGACTCCTTGACTCCACGCTGATATATTTAACATCTCTATGCGAAGACTACAAGCACCAAGTTTAACGTCTTTGTGCCAAGACAACTTTTGTCTAATCTTATGTGTGTGTGAGGATTATTATGTTATACTGTATTCTCTCAAAAATCTCACACAATATCGTCTATCTAATGATTTTTAATTCTTTTCGACAACCTCTCTGAGAATCTCCTCTATTGTTGTTGCGCTCTTTTTTTTTCATTCTCTTTTTCTCACATTGAATTTGCTTCAGATCAATTGTATTATAGTATCTGATCTGATATGAATGTTGAATATAAGTTTCTAGCCATTGCAAAACTCTTCTGCAAAGTTCTGACTCTATGTACTTGTCTTCCTTTATTCGTACAGGTTAGTTGAGACTATTTATAATCTTCAACCACTCTGAACAGATATTTTGTCGTACTGAGCAAATCGGTTTGAATTGCTTATGTTCTGTCTTGAGTTATCTTGTTCAAAATGGTTTGTTTTTCTGATATGATAGCATGTGTTGGGATCGAAATACCGGGGGTTGTGGTGCGCTGTGAGAACACCGGGGGTTGTGGTGCACGCTGTGAGTTCTCACACAACTCACGTAGACTCTCACACAGCCTAAACACCAAACCCGTAAGTTACGTGCATTTTAAAATTTACAAGTTGAAAACCAGCACGTAACTGCGAAACCAGATCGACGTCAAGCTGGACCAACAGCTCTGCGAGCTGGTCCGGATTACCAGCAGCTCTGCGAGCTGATTTAACACAAATGATATGGTTCCTTAAATTTTGAGCTGCAATAGCTCAGTATTCTTGAATATTAATACATAGAGATACATATTGAGATATGAGTTAAAATCATGCGGAAACAACTCAAACTGAACTCTTATATTCGAAAGTCTTTAAACAGTTTTAAGCATAGTAAAAAAATATGAAATGCGTGAATGTAAATGCAGAAAGCCTTAAAGAAATACTCTGCACTTTGTTTATGGAAGTTCGGAGCTGAATCTCCTACGTCTCTCCTTCTTCCGCAATCGGGAAGGATCCACTAGAAGGCTTTGACTACAGCGACCCTCGCTGCAACCCACTCCTACGATAGCAGCCGCAAGAACTCCTAGCAACCACCACTGCACACCAGCTCGCTTGCTGCGTGTGTTACTCACTTCTTTACTACCTCAGTGAGAAAAGCTACATACACTTCTTTAACGTCTCAGTGCGAAAGACAACTAGACTTGTTTAAAGTCTCTGTTCAAATACTACAATGGAGAGTTTTGTATTTGATTCACTCAGCTAATCTAATCAGCTCTCTCAAATATATATGAGTGAATCGTGTGTGAGATTTACAGTGTAAGTACAACTCTCAAAGATAAAATCTCACACACTGGGAAGTGCTCTTCTTTGAGCTGGTCTCTCGATGTCTTCCCAGGGTTGTGCAATAGACTTGTCTTCTGTTTTAGCTTATGCACACCCACTCTCTTTGCTCGGCTCTATCTGTCTTCCTTCCCCTGCTCTTGATATATAAAGCCGCTTAGCAGATTGTTTTAGCTTATGCACACCCACTCTCTTTGCTCGGCTCTATCTGTCTTCCTTCCCCTGCTCTTGATATATAAAG
This sequence comes from Dorcoceras hygrometricum, assembly GCA_001598015.1. Lineage (NCBI taxonomy): Eukaryota > Viridiplantae > Streptophyta > Magnoliopsida > Lamiales > Gesneriaceae > Dorcoceras > Dorcoceras hygrometricum. The sequence continues at coordinate 227,831 of KQ995682.1, forward strand.
CCGCTTAGCAGATTTGTCCGTTGGACACAAGCTTGTAGCCATTTGAAAAGTATTATGACACTTTTGTACTTGTGTCCTTTGGCTTTTAATGCGTTGCAGTGGAGAAGAGGTTTTTAGGAATTGAGAGGCCACTAGGATTTATTTGACTTGAGCTCTTTTCATCGGTGCTTCTGCAGCCTTTTCTAGCTTCGAGCTCTGCTTGTCTCGATAAAAAAAAATTAGTTTGTCTTCTAGTATCCGGAGATCAAACTAATTTTGATTTGGCGCATGGCTTCTGACTTGCTCTATCAGCTGGTGTCCTTCCAGCTGATTTTCTTCAGCCGTTTCCATCCTGAGCTGGTTGCTTCACTTAGCTTGTTCCCCAGCTTTACTCCATACCCAGCTGGTTTCCTTCCAGCTGGTTTCTCTGCTCCGAGCAAACTGCTTTGCCGATCTTCATCATCTTCAGATCTTAGAGTTTCTCTATATAGCAAATTTCTTCCCCATATTATGACTGTTCATGACTTTGCTAGATAGAGTCCCTACTTCCTTGATCTGCTCTAGAACATCTTGTCCAGCTGGTTTGTCCTTAACCAGCTGGTTTCTAATATGCTCATTATATCTGATCAGACTCTTCTTTTGAATTGTACTCTAAGCTGGTATGCTTCAGAGTTCTTCTGGATCAATGCTGAGCTGTGGCAGTGTGCCTATCCATCTCGCATCTTTCCATACCAACTTGGCTCAATTGAGACTGATCGAGTACTCCTTGCATACAGATTCTTCCTCCGCTCCAATGTACGAGGGTCACCTCGAGCTCGTTTAGCCTCTTATTAAACAGCTCGGCTCTACACTTGAACACCACGCTTGTACGCTGCACTTGATCTGCACTTGAACCATTCTGCACTTCATCTTTCTGCGCTTGAACTCTGCTCTTCTATCTCGTCAAGCTGGTGAACCAGCTTGATGCTTCGTGCGCTCTAGATTCCTGCACTGCTCTTCTATCTCGTCAAGCTGGTGAACCAGCTTGATGCTTCGTGCGCTCTAGATTCCTGCAAAACCTGCATAGCATCCCATGTTGGACCAGCTTGGGCGTCCCCTCACCGTTCCAACCTAGATGTTCTTTGCTCGACCAGCTTGGGCGTCCCCTCACTGTTGCAACTTGAACATCTTCCCGTTTCTTCAAAACCAAGTGCACTGCACATCGCACAAATGCCGTTAGTCAAATATAATCAGGTTTTGTGTCAATCAAAACTCAGATTCTGATCTGTAGAAACATATCCAATAGCCTGTGCTTATCTAATTCAAATTCTGTTCTGATCTGTTATATTCAATAGGCTTTGTTCTGAACTGATACATTGATCTGTTCTGCTGTTTATCGGAATTGATCAAGTACGAAGCTCCAAACTGATCTGTTCACTGAACTATTCTGTTCTAATCCGATTGAACTATTCTGCCTTTTTGATCTGTTCTATTCTTGATCTGATCTTATTCGCTTTGCTTTTCTCAACTGAGCTAATCTGTTCTGAAATGATCTTAGTCTATAATCAGATCCGCACTTCTCTTCTCATGTGATCTGATCTTATCTTATCTGATACGCTTCTTTGAGCTGATCTAATCTGTTCAATCTTATTTGTTCTGCTCTAAACTGATCTGTTCTGAATCGTTCTTCTCAACTGAGCTCAACTCTTCGCTCGTATTGTTCAACTGATCTGATCTAAGCTCTATTTTGCTCTACTCTATTTCCAGCTTGATCTGCTACTCAAGTATACTCATTGAACATAACAGCAAGCTTTGTGTTCATCAATATTACGATTGATTTGTTTTTTCAAATCCAAATTTATATCTAAAAGGTCATTGAATATGTTGGATCTGTAAAACAGATCACATCTAAGTTTTGATGAACACAAAACCTGTTATTATGTTTCTAACAGTTTAATGAAGTGTGCAGGTCGCAAACTGTCAGAACAGAAGATGCGTACTAAACCAGCTCGAACCGAGTGCAGAATGAGGAGATATCCAAACTACAACAGTAAAGGGACGCACAAGCTGGTATAGTACAGGACATCTAAGCTGGAACAGTAAGCACACCACCAAGCTGGTCAACAGAAGACCAGCAGAACAGCCAAGCTATTCAGCAGAAGACCAGCAGAATAGCCAAGCTGGTCAGCAGAAGACCAGCAGAACAACCAAGATGACCAGCAGACTGCTAAGCTGGTCCAGCAGAAACCCAAGCTGGTTCACCAGCTTGGAGCAAGAGGAGTCCGGGCAGAACAGTCTAGTGAAGTAGCAGAGCAGCTCAGACAGATTCACCGGTGGTTATATGTCAGTTCTATGTGAACAACTCAGAGCAGAATCCGGTGAGAACAGCTGAGAACACCTAAGCTAGTACATCACATAATTGAGAGAAACCGAACATACCAGCTTAGTCGATAACAGAACTGACCAAATCAGGACTAAACAAAATAGAACAACTCAATATAAAATCAGCAGTGAGTCGAGCAGTTTAGAGCAGCTTAGAGCAGATATGAACAAAGATCAGAAGAGATCAGAGCAGTTCAAGAGCAGAACAAATATAGGAGCAACCAGCTCAGATAATAAACCAGCTCAGACCAGACCAGCTCGGAGCAAAGAAGTTTGAGCACAAGCATTGAGAAGACTGTATTGCGAATTCAAACTGATTTGCTGTTTTGTCAAATATTAGATACTAAATTCACATGCTCAAAGTCAGAAACGGCTGCAATGCATTAAATAGCAGAATGCTCGAAGTCAACAAAGCCTGCAATGTATTAAATGATAAAGGACACAAGGTAAAACTTTGTCACAACTTTACAGAAGCATTTTCAATGGCTAGGAACTTGTGTCCAACTAATAGAATTACACAAGAGGCTTTATATATATCAAGCAGACAACAAAAGGAAAATAGTGTTGAACGAGAAGACAACAAAATGGACATATGAGTGAAATAGAACACAAGTGCAGAGAGGAACAAAACAGAAAACAGAAAGCTGTGCATAGTCGAAAGTTTGCACACTCAGGTGGCAGCTGGTGTGCAAGCTGGTCAGTGCCCAGGTGTGAGATGGTGCACAAGCCGAGAGCTTCAATGACTGATTATATTTGACTGCACAAGCCAGGAAAGACAATAAGTTATCAGCTTTGAAGAAGCAATTCCCAGTGTGAGAAATAAAAGAGAGAGTGAGCTTACACTGTAAATTCTAACACACAGATTCACTCACAGTTTTGAGAATTGAGCTGTATAGATTAGTGAGTGAATCACAATCACAAACATTCATTGTAATCTTTCTCACTGAGACATAAAATAAGTGTTAGTTAGACACACAACCTGCGAGCTGGTGTGCATCTCTAGGAGTTCTCGCAACTTGAGGGCTGTTGGATTGTGTCTGTACAGATCAAATCTTCTAGTGGATCCTTCTTGTGTGGAAGATGGGGAGGCGTAGGAGATTCAACTCCGAACTTTCATAAACAAATTACAGCGTATTACTTTCTTTACAGCTTACTGCATTCACACATTGCATACTTTAAACATGTTTAAAACATGTTAAAATAGCTTTCGATTTTCAAATGATAGTTTAGGTTGTTCCGAAAGATTTTATATCTTACCTGATCTATCTGTCGGTGCACAAATATTTCAACAACATCGAGTTATTGCAGCTCAAGATTTAAGTAACCAGATTGCTCGTGATTTGGACCAGCTCATAGAGCTGCTGGTCCAGCTGTGGCGCGATCTGGTTTCCCTATTGCGTGCTGATTTTCTTAAAAAAATTTTAAAATTGCACGTAATCTTGGATTTTGATCTAAGAATAAGTTCCTAAGCTGTGTGAGAGCTCAAGGCAACCTCGGTTTTCGATCCCATCAATTGGTATCAGAGCAGGTTGTTCTTGAAAGTGCATTTTAAATTGAAAATTTCTAATGGTTTTAAAATGTTTTCTGCTCTGATAGTCGTTTTCTATGGAGGCTTGTCTGTGCTACAAAATAGTTTTAAAGACTTAAAAACTCACTCTATAAAGATAGGAGGAGTAATGATTTTCGAATAGTAGAGCACTGGACCAAGAGTGAAAGGTACAGCAATATCTCTTCTGTCGAGCTGACAGATTGCGCGATCTGTGGACGTCAAGATCTCTTACGATGGATATGATAAAATAATAGCGCATATGATATCGTTCGAGAGAAGCGGAAGAGATTTTGTGAATTCTATATCATTCATTCTTCAAATCTGAATGGATGAGCTTTTTCTAGTAGCACAGAATCTGTTTTTAAAACTCACATCATACATGATGCTTTTCGCGAAATGACTTCCTGAAAATTGTTTTCTTTTCAAAAATAAAATTACCCCATGTTCTGTTTTGTGGAGCTTTGTTTTAAATATTAAGGGGGAGACAAAATTTCAAAACCCTTTTTGATTCACACAAAAAAGGGGAGAAATAATTTGAAAATCATCTTCTTTTTGCGTTCTGATTCTCCAGATTTTGTGTTAATAAAAAAGGAGAAGATTAATGGATCTGTAAAACAGATCACATTTGAATTTTGATGAACATAAAACCTGTTATTATTTTTCTAACAGTTTAATCAAGTGCACAGGTCGCAAACTGTCAGAACAGAAGATGTGTACTGAACTAGCTCGAACCAAGTGCAGAATGAGGAGATGTCCAAACTGGAACAGTATGGGGACGCCCAAGCTGGTACAGTACAAGACATCCAAGCTGGAACAATAAGTAGACCGCCAAGCTGGTCAGCAGAACAGCCAAGCTGACCAGCAAACACCCAAGCTGGTTCACCATCTTGGAGCAAGAGGAGTCTGGGCAGGACAATATAGTGAAGCAGCAGAGCAGCTCAGACAGAGTCAGCGATGGTTATATGTTAGTTCTATGTGAACAGCTCAGAGCAGAATCCGATGAGAACAGCTGAGAACGCCTAAGCTGGTATATCACAGAATAGAGAGAAAACGAACAGACCAGCTTAGTCGATAACATAACAGACCAACTCAAGGCCAAACATGGACATAACAACTCAATATAAAATCAGCAGTGAGTCGAGCAGTTACAGTAACTTAAAGCTGATTTGAACAAAGAGTAGAACATATCAGAACAGTTCAAGAGCAGAACAAATGTAGGAGCAACCAGCTCATAGAATAAACCAGCTCAGACCAGACCAGCTCGGAGCAAAGCAGTTTGAACACAATCATTGAGAAGACTGTATTGCTAGTTCATACAGATTTGTTGTTTTGTCAAATATTAGATACGAAATTCACATGCTCAAAGTTAGAAACGACTGCAATGCATTAAATAGCAGAATGCTCAAAGTCAACAAAGCCTGCAATGTATTAAATGATAAAGGACACAAGGTACAACTTTACAGAAGCCTTTTCAACGGCTAGGAACTTGTGTCCAACGGATAGAATTGCACAAGAGGCTTTATATACATCAAGCGGACAACAAACAGAAAAGAGTGTTGAACGAGAAGAAAACAGAATGGACATAAGAGTGAAACAGAACACAAGTGAAGAGAGGCAAAAACAAAAAAGAGAAAGCTGTGCATAGTCGAAAGTTTGTACACTCAGGTGGCAGCTGGTGTGCAAGCTAGTCAGTGCCCAGGTGTGAGCTGGTGCACAAGCCGAGAGCTTCAATGAGTGATTATAGTTGACTGCACAAGCCAGGAAAGACAATGAGTTATCAGCTTTGAAGAAGCACTTTCCAGTATGTGAGAAATAAAAGAGAGAGTGAGCTTACACTGTAAATTCTTACACACAGATTCACTCACAGTTTTGAGAATTGAGCTGTATAGATTAGTCAGTGAATCACAATCACAAACATTCATTGTAGTCTTTCTCATTGAACATAAAAGAAGTGTTAGTTAGACACACAGTCTGCGAGCTGGTGTGCATCACTAGGAGTATTCGCAACTTGAGGGCTGTTGGATCGGGTCTGTACATATATGTGATATTTTATTCGTAATGAATAGTGAAATCAATATATATATGGATGTTACCCTGCATCTGACATGATACCACGTATGTAGAATAAAGATGTTAGTGACTATTGTTGCGAAATGTAACAATATATTTTAATTAATTAAAATTTATAATATTATGGTTTCCAGTATGAAGCATTGAAATCCTGTATATCATGTCCCTAGTTGGCGTTACAATTATGTATGCAAAATTTTAGTAAATTCTTGGTCCACATTCATCATCTATAACTGTTTAATTTTATAATATTATCCTTTCCAGTAGTGAAGCATTGAACTCTTGTATATCATGTCCATAATTGACGTTACAATTATGTATGCAACATTTTCGTAAATTTTTGTCTCCAGTTATCAGCTATAAATAACGAGAATGTTGTCTTTATAAATATTTTATTTGTTATTAGAAACTAGATGGAAAGAATATATATATGATTTCCTAAATATTTTTTATTAACAAATATTTCTGCTAATCCAAGATCGAGTGCAGTTCCAAAAAAAGTCAAGTTGATGATATAAAATTGTTATCTTTTTGACTTTTTTGAACATTGTCTCAAAGGGTATTATCATTTATACAATATTGTTTATAAGAAATTTTAAAATTAACCATTACAAATTTAATAATAATTTAAACGTTCGTGCTTACTAAATTTTAATTGTTATTACAAAAATAACATTACATCTATGGGCGAGACACTACTCGTTTAAAACAAGATAGTTTACTTTCATTTTAAAAGATAACCTTATGTATATTGAATGTTAAATATATTGTAAATATATTTTGTAGCCTAGAGTCATGATAATTGATTCCTAGTTTGTATCATAAAGTCAAACCTTGTGTTAATTGCTTCCTAGTTTGTAGCCTAGAGTTAAGCCTTTTGTTAGGCACATAAGTTGTATATATTCTAGTGGAAATGTATGAGAAGGACCAAGGAAAATATTCCACATTCTTTCATGGTATCAGAGCACCTAGGGTTTTCTTTCTTTGTCTTTCGCTTGTCCTAGCTCTGTGTTTCTTGCCCATCATCTTCCTCCATCTCATTTTCCTCTCTTTGTTCTCTTCTCTCAATGGCTTCAAACAAATCTTCCTTTCATCCGGCTCTTGTCGTATCGAACATCAAGAATCATGTTTCTATTGTTCTTGAAATGGAAAACGTTCAATATTCGACGTGGGCAGAACTCTTCAAGATTCACGCACGTTCAACCAAGGTGCTTGATCATATCATACCTCCGGCCAAAGGCAAGGAGATGGTTCCTTCTACCGAGGAAGAGAAGGAGCTATGTGAAACATACTAAACCTCTAAATATTTTTATTTTTTTTTTGAAAGCCGACGTGGAATAACATTTAATGAAAGCAATAAATAAAACCATAGATTAAGCATTAAAATAACATCTCAACATGCGATAAAACGACTGCAAAAAAAATCCTTAATCCACGTCTCAAAAAGTTAATCATAAAAATCAGAGTACTCAAAAACTGTTTGCGGAAAAACTGAACATGATTAAAAGCAAATAACATGAAATACTAAGCGGTCACGGGGTAATAGCCGCAGCGGAGTATCAGACGTCCTCACCGCAGGTCGGAGTAATATCATCAACATTATCATGCTCACCTGCACCATATAAACCTAGTGAGCCTAAAGGCCCAGCATGCTATATATGCTAATAACAAGGTACATATAGTAAAACCACATACAAGCACATAAGCATATGAACATAATTTTCATGACATGCGTGCATTTAAAAGGCCTTAAAACGTTAAATCATGCTGTAGTCGTACATAAATCGTCATAACATATATGTTAAGGCATAGCATAATACATAACATAACTTAAAAGAACATGCGAGTCGTATCCATGAAGTGAGAGCCGTTAAATTCGATTGATCAATCTATAAACCAACGTACGTGGCGGTGTGGTTCACCCGACCTTACCTCGGGATCCCTATATGTCACACCTCTATGCTTGCCACTTCACCATATCGTTATCACATGGATCCATAGGCTCATAATCGTTATACATTAACAGGGGATCCCCGGGCCCGGATACCCGGCTAACTCCCATCGTTACTTTGCCCCACAACACTTCAATTCCTCAAAAACATTTTCATTCA
>KQ995682.1:236036-246995 GCA_001598015.1 Dorcoceras hygrometricum
ATCAACATTATCATGCTCACCTGCACCATATAAACCTAGTGAGCCTAAAGGCCCAGCATGCTATATCCGCTAATAACAAGGTACATATAGTAAAACCACATACAAGCACATAAGCGTATGAACATAATTTTCATGACATGCGTGCATTAAAAGATCTTAAACGTTAAATCATACTGTAGTCGTACATAAATCATCATATAGCATATATGTTAAGGCATAGCATAATACATAACATAACTTAAAAGAACATGTGAGTCGTATCCATGAAGTGAGAGCCGTTAAATTCGATTGATCAATCTATAAACCAACGTACGTGGCGGTGTGGTTCACCCGACCTTACCTCGGGATCCCTATATGTCACACCTCTATGCTTGCCACTTCACCATGTCGTGATCACATGGATCCATAGGCTCATAATCGTTATACATTAACAGGGGATCCCCGGGCCCGGCTACCTGGCTAACTCCCATCGTTACTTTGCCCCACAACACTTCAATTTCTCAAAAACATTTTCATACATGCCTTAACATAATTTAAACTTTCATGATGCATGCGTTTCATAAAAATCATGCAACTTTAAAACCTTGGCCCATCAATATATTCTAATTTTCTTAAAACATTACATACTTAAATACATAACATGATACATATAAAATTAAATGTATATTAATGGGCCTATGCATTATTTTCTCGGCCCGATCAAGGACTGGCTCAAGCGACTGGCCCACTACTTCTAAGCCCAAAGCCTCAACTCAAACTTAAAATCATACTAAGTCCAACTCATAATGGCCCAACAACTAAGAACAAACCCTTTTTAAAATCGTTTGAAGGACTCGGCCCAATATCGTTAAAAAGTCTTAAAACTTATTAAAATAAATATTGGCCCAAAATCCACTAATTTGGCTAAAAACTCAATCTAATTAAAAATTCCAGCAACTTAAAATAGATTTTGACTTAAAATCGTTGACCCGAAGTCATTTGACCAAAAACTAAATCTTAACTTAAAAAGTCGACTTGACCCGAAAAAAATGACTCGAACTTTAAAAATAAAATAACCCGGTCCAAAAATAAAATAACTCGGACCGAACTTAAAATATTGACTCGACACTTAAACCACTCGACCCGACCCAATTTAACCGACCCATCGGCCCAAACGAACCGGCCCAAACCAAACTCTCAACCATAAACCTAAAATACACTCTCCTGCACAAGCTGCCGCCGCGACCAGTCTCCGGTTGTTACCTTCGTTATCCCTGCTCCAGACACCACTGCCGGAGCCCTTCCGACTGGACCACCCCCAGGTCCAGGCGGTTCTAACGTGACCAACCTTGCCTCAAACCGTGACCTAACCAGAGAGATATGGTAGCTGCAAGTGGACGCACCAGCCATACTGCGCCGTCGCGACCACCTGCTTGTTTTCGTGTTCGTTCTCACTGCTCCGGACACCACTGCCGGAGCCCTTCCGTCTGGACCACCCCCAGGTCCAGGCGGTTCTAACGAGACCAACCACAGCCCCAACCGAGCTCGCACGAAGGAGAACGAACGCTGGGAAGGAGACGCACGCGACACGCACAAACACACACTGCGCGGTGTGCGACATCAAGCCATTGGTTCGACCACAATTCCACCACTTCGAACCACGACAAGCCACTCCTAGGACCACCATGAACCACTTAACCATGAGCCAATACCCCTCAAGCAGCCCATGAACCGAAGACATGCAAAAAGGATCAAAACCGTGAGGTGCACATATGAGTACATGCATGATCATGAACATAAACCTTGAGATCTGAAGCATACACGAAATTTCCATGCATAATCTTTATAAAAACTGTGTAATATGATCTATATGGTGAGAAAATAAAGAATATAACATGCCTTTATTGATAGAGAAGCAAAAATACGTGATACCGGAGCGGAGGACAATGGAGGAGATCACACCTTAGAGTTCCAATTAAAATCTTGCAAATTTTCGGCCACAAAGGAGAGTATGGAGTCTGAAGTTGGCTGATGAGAGGAGGGCTAGGGCAAATTTTCGATTTTAGGTGGAGGGTGTGAAAAAAATGGGCTAAAAAGCCCTTCCACCTTGTTTTATTTAAAAAAATATAAGCCCATCATTATACTAGCCCATCCCCTAAATAAAAAGGCTTTAAAACATTTAAATATCAGCTCCCAAGCCTTTAATTTTCGTAACATAAGGCCTCTCAATTTTAAAAGTGTCATAAAAGTCATAAAAATGGCCCGTATAGGCGAAAAACGGGTCCTCCTCGGTAACCGTGCATAAAATCTCATTTTCTTGGAAATTGTGCATAAAATAAATATATTTTGCTTTAAAATATGTCTAAGTGCTAAAACATTAAAATATTTTCGATTTGGTCGACTCCGGACTCGTCCCCGCTTACCGGTCTCAAACCGTAGCGTAAAGCGATAAGCACACGTAAAGCATAAAATCATCACATAAACACACACATGACATGAAAATCATATAATCATAAGGTTTTCCTCCTAGTCATGCATTCAATTCACGTAATTAGGATTTCCGGGCGTTACACTATGGTCAACTTTGGATGCCACGGTTCTTTCGTGGATTCATGCTACCATTTCTAATGACTTATTGCACACCATTATTGAGCCCGACTCAACGGCTATGGAGGCTTGGGATAGACTGCGTGATATATTCCAAGATAATCAACATTCTCGTGCCGTTGCCTTGGAGCAAGAATTCTCCACCACTTCTATGGAGAATTTCCCAAATGTTTCATCTTATTGTCAACGTCTCAAATCTCTAGCAGATCAACTGAAGAATATTGGGGCTCCGGTGTCCGATAGTAGAATGGTATTGCAATTGGTTGGAGGTCTTACACAACCGTACCGTGGAGTGGGTACGTTGATCCGTCAAAGCAACCCCCTTCCTCCCTTTTACAAGGCTCGTTCCATGCTAACTCTTGAGGAGGCCGGGATGGCAAAGGATGCAGCCACTGAGTCTTCTATGATCGTCGGATTCACACACTCTGAAAAATCAGGAAATTCGAAAAAAAATGGTGTGCAAAATTCTGGAGGTGGACGGCGCAACAACGGGGGTGGTCGGAAGAATGCAGGTTTCGGTGGTGGCCGGAACTCGACCGACGGTAAAGGTGGTGGCCGAGGGAGTCCTCTGGTGATCAAGGTGGAACCACTCCTCCACAATGGCAGCAGCAGCAACCATTTCCATGGAAATGGTATAATCTGGCATGGCCTATTCCTCCTTGTCCATTCCCAAATCAAGGGTGGGCCAGGCCCAATACTCCTCAACAGCGCCAGGCAGGTTTGCTCGGCCAAAGACCACCTCAGCAGGCCTATGTGCATCAAGCAGCATCGTTGTGCTTCCAAGTAAATTGTTGGGAAATAAGTCTCCGCTTGAGGTTCTTTACAACAGGGTCCCTTCTTATGATCATATCCGGGTTTTTGGGTGTTTGTGTTATCCTCTCATTCCGTCTACAACTATTAATAAGTTGCAACCAAGGTCTACACCTTGTGTCTTCTTAGGGTATCCAACCAACCATCGTGGCTACAAGTGTTATGATTTGTCGTCTCATAAATTTATTATTTGTCGCCATGTATTGTTTGATGAGCATACTTTTCCTTTTGCTAATTTGCATTCCCCACATTCCTATACATATGATTTCCTTGACGAAGGATTATCCCCTTATGTCATTTCTCATCTTCACCAATCTACTCCAACTCCTTCTGCTCAGCCCAACGTGCCAAGTGAGTCCAATTCACCTAACATGTCCAACTCATCCCCTCCTGGCCAAGTCCGTTTCCCTCTGGCCCAACCTAGCCGAGACCATCTCTCTCCCATAGTGGACCGGTCTGCTCCGCAAATCACTATGCCTGGTGGGCCGTCCTCCCTTATTGGTCCAATTTCTTCACAAACCAATCCTGCCCAAAACAACCCCTCTCCTTCTATTCTTCCTATCCAACAGCCTAGAGTCGTGACCCGTAGCCAACATGGGATATATAAACCCAATACAAAATATTCCATGCATACTATGGTTGAGAGGTCTCCATTGCCTCGAAATCCGATCGCGGCTCTTCGTGATCCTAATTGAAAAATGGCCATGGATGATGAATATGATGCTCTTATTAAAAATAAGACGTGGGAGTTGGTGCCCCGTCCTCCGCATGTTAATGTGATTCGTTCTATGTGGATTTTCACCCATAAAGTCAAATCTAATGGTGTTTTTGAGAGACATAAAGCCCGTCTTGTAGGTGATGGGAAAACACAACAGGTTGGCATTGATTGTGGTGAGACTTTTAGTCCGGTGGTGAAGCCAGCTACGATCCGAACTGTTCTTAGTCTTTCTCTTTCGAAAGCATGGCCAATTCATCAATTGGATGTCAAAAATGCTTTCCTTCATGGTGAGTTACAGGAAACAGTTTATATGCATCAACCATTGGGTTACAGGGACCGTGATCATCCATATTATGTTTGTCTCTTACGTAAGTCATTGTATGGTCTCAAGCAGGCACCCCGGGCTTGGTACAAGCGTTTTGCTGATTATGTTCTGTCTATTTGGTTCGTTAATAGCAGATGTGATAACTCTTTATTTATTTTCAGCAAAGGCTCGGATATGGCTTATATTTTATTATATGTTGATGACATTATTCTCACTGCTTCTTCTGATGCTCTACGGTGTTCTATAATGGATCTTCTTAGCTCTGAATTTGCTATGAAGGATCTTGGCTCTCTGGATTATTTTCTTGGTATTGCGGTGACTCGACATAAGGGTGGTATGTTTCTTTCACAACGCAAGTATACCGCAGAAATAATAGAGCGTGCAGGGATGGCTTCGTGTAAGCCGTCTAATACCCCAGTTGACACAAAATCAAAGGTTAGTGCTACATCTGGTGCTACATTTGATGATCCTACCCTATACCGGAGTCTTGCAGGGGCTCTACAATATCTCACTTTTACACGGCCAGATATATCTTATGCAGTGCAACAGGTGTGTCTCCATATGCATGATCCGAGGATTGATCATATGTCAGCTCTCAAAAGGATTATTCGATATGTTCAGGGTACATTGGATTTCAGTCTTCATTTATATTCATCTTCTACTTCTACTCTGGTCTCATACACTGATGCAGATTGGGGTGGGTGCCCTGACACGAGACGATCTACTTCCGGTTACTGGATATTTTTGGGTGATAACTTGATTTCTTGGTCGTCAAAACGACAACCAACATTATCTCGTTCTAGTGCCGAGGCCGAGTATCGTGGTGTGGCGAATGTGGTCTCCGAATCATGTTGGATTCGAAACTTACTCTTGGAGTTACATTGTCCTGTTCAAAAAGCTACCCTTGTGTATTGCGACAATGTGAGTGCTATTTATTTGTCAGGAAATCCAGTTCACCATCAACGTACAAAACATATTGAAATGGATATCCATTTTGTCCGTGAGAAGGTTGCACGCGGACACGTACGGGTTCTTCATGTGCCATCACAATATCAGATAGAGGATATTTTACCAAAGGTCTTCCGCAAATTTTATTTGAAGATTTTTGGGACAGTTTCAGCGTCCGCAAGCCTCCCACTACGACTGCGGGGGTGTGTTAAATATATTGTAAATATATTAGTCAAAGCATATAATTACTTCCTATTTTGTAGCCTAGAGTCATGATAATTGATTCCTAGTTTGTAGCCTAGAGTCAAACCTTGTATTAATTGCTTCCTAGTTTGTAGCATAGAGTTAAGCCTTTTGTTAGGCACATAAGTTGTATATATTCTAGTGGAAATGTATGAGAAGGACCAAGGAAAATATTCCACATTCTTTCATTGAAAACACTCAAATATACTTGGATATATTATTTTTTAAAATTGTTATTTGACCTAAGTCATTCACCAAATCTTCCGGTTTTTAAAAACATCAAAGTTCAATATTTTATTTCATATATGAAGTTTAATATAATCTAATGTGGATATTTAAAGAAACTAGAGGTTTAACTTGGGTACTTGAATCAATGTAATATGTGCCATCACGTGTCCATGTTTCCCTCCTTACAAACATATGCATGCCATCCGTCTTGCCCCTTTCACAATCATAATCATTTATTTATTATGATTCATGAAATCGAATTTTTTCGGTCGATGAGTTGTCATCATCTCGGGAGTTGGAAGCTCAGAACATCAGGACGGATGGTGAGCGAAGCTGGATCGATGCCTTTGCAACACCTAAAGCCACAGACAACGGGTCAGAGGACGTCGGAAGTGAGTCCGACGAAATCTCTACTATGCTTAAGTCAGGTCGGGAGTTCAGGAGAAAGAGAGCAAAAGAGAGGATATATGTGAATTGATAGCGGACGATAAATGAATGTGAAAGGGAGCATACCTGGTATTTATAGAGGGATTAGGCGGTGGCGATGCGTGCATTACCCGGCGTGTGGTACGCTGAGGCTCTTTTCCCGGCGCGCGATGCGATGGGGCACTTCTCCCAATGAAAATCACGCGCAGATTGATGGTTATCTCGGACGAGATTATCTCCGTGATCCGCGGTGATTTTATAGTCTATAGAGACGTGGATTGGTCGGATTGTTAGAGGCATGATCTTCCCATGGAGTATCAAATTGAGGGGTAATATTGGGTATCTCCTCGGGTGATTCTCCCGAGCTCTCGGAGCACCTCGACATGGGGAGTGTGCAGCTCGGTCCTCGAGTCTCGAGGTGACATTTCAGGATATCAGATATATATTTATATATTAAATTTATCGCTTTAGTATGACATACAAATAAAAATATTGTTGGTACTAACAATTAATATTTCAACTTTCATTCAAATTTCTTCAATATACAGAGAGGGTCGGGGACCATGCAAGACCGGGGGCTATTATTAGAACTTGGCACGAAAAATGGACAAGTTTGTGACACAAACATGTTCTCTTGTGTAAAACTAATCAATTAGGATTTTCGATTATTCATATGCATCAGATTCATGTCGCGTAAGGAAAAGAATTATCTCCAATACGCTCTATCAATTATCCGATCCTTTTTGTATAGGGATAAGAATTATCTTTGATATGTTCTCTCAATTATTTTGAAAAAGGTATTTAAAAGTTTCGATTGGTATTAAGTCAATTTATATACCCTCAAAATTAAAACGAATTTGTGTGAATCGTATTCCATCGAACCCTAATCTCTAGCAAGCTTCAAGTGCAAGGTAGGGTTAGCCCCATTATCTTGGCATCTTTCGGTAATATACTGTTTTCCCCACATGTTCCTCTCATTAGGAAAATGTACACAGCAGATAAATAAATAAGTAAATAAGTATATCATTTATTCAAGCAAAAAAAAAAGTACCTATTTCTAGAGTGGACTGAGGGTCTACGAACTATCAAATTTTCTCAGAAATTCCTCTGAAGGAAAAGAAATTTCTCTGAAAAATTTATAGTATGGGTTCGTTTTTATATACATCGATTTGGAGAAGAGAAATCGAACAGATGTTTGTTTCTTTGCGATTTGATCCTCTCTGTTGCTCAATTTCAGTAGTCTATATATCTTTCAATTTTGTTTAATTATGTCTGTCAATTTTCCTTGGTTTAATTATGACTGTCAAGTTTAGCATTTTTTCTTCGAAAACATAGATATATTTATCCACGTAAATATTAGTGTATTAACCTTAAATGTATGTCTAAGGTCAAGTTTTTATATGCAAAAAAAAGGTCCTTTAATACTTTAGTAATTTGTTTTGCGATCAAAATAATTAGATTAATATCCAGTGCGTCAGGGCTAAGAATATGAAAATATATCTGTTTATGATCGAATAATACAATGAGAATAAAGTAGGCTTTCTTATCCCCTATTGAATATATGTTTAGGATGTATATCTCATATATTTTCTTGCCTACGTAATAAATTGTGGTGGCAATTAAATGAGTGGGGATTAAAGTGAATTAGGGAATATAAAATCTTGTTCTTCAATGACGTTTCCTGATATTATTCCAGTTTTATCCTTATCCAACCTGAATCTAAAAATTCCTGACTTGACCTTCTACCGATATTATATGCTCGAAATTCTCTATATTCTTTCTTTTTGTCCCTTTTTCTCCTACTATTTGTTTGGTCGCTTTTAGGGAAAATTATATGTTTGCTCTATATATATGTTTGATTAAATGCTATATCCTTTGTAATAGTCCAAGAATTATATTTTAGAAAGGGGAAAAAAATCATTTTGGTCCTTTATATTTAACTGTTTTTTTTAGTCCTATAACTAATCAAACTCAACATTGATCCATTAACTTTCAACTTTCACCTACTTTAATCCGATTTTATTGAATTGATCAATTTTGACATTAAATTGCTAACTATACGAAATTAGTTTGATGATATGGCAAGAAATTTGAGAAATTTTGAATTTAATATAATACCATCATACTTGTAATGACACATCATTGGACAAAAATTATAAACTATAAATAAATATTTAAAAAATGCACAATTAAAAACATCAATCTCTTCTTGCTAAATTAATCAAGAAAAACACCAATTAATATTTATTTTTATTATTGTGTTATTCATTTTATCACCTTGTAGCCAAATATTGTCTTATTTGTGGATCTTTTCTCCTCAGAGGTAAATGCGAGAACCCCGTTAAGCTTTTCAATGTGAATGGTGAAGTTTTTTATTTCCTTTAAAATCATTTAAGGATTTTGATGTAGCCAAATAGTTTAGCCGAGAGCTAACACCACGTCGAGGACCTCGGGCACGTCGGGCGTCGGGAACTGGGGAGTATGCCTGAATGTCTGCAACCACAAAACACTCGTCAGAGGGCGCCGAAAGTGTGTCCGGCGAAGCCCCTCCGATGCTTAAGTCAGACGATGCGCGCGAGAGAGAGCGAGAGCAAATATAACTGTGTGCGAGAGTGTGCAAGAATGAGTGAATGAATACAAAGGAACAAACCTGACAGTATTTATAGAGGGGCTAAGTCGGTGGAGAGGAGCGGCATACTTGTAATGACACATCATTGGACAAAAATTATAAACTATAAATAAATATTTAAAAAATGCACAATTAAAAACATCAATCTCTTCTTGCTAAATTAATCAAGAAAAACACCAATTAATATTTATTTTTATTATTGTGTTATTCATTTTATCACCTTGTAGCCAAATATTGTCTTATTTGTGGATCTTTTCTCCTCAGAGGTAAATGCGAGAACCCCGTTAAGCTTTTCAATGTGAATGGTGAAGTTTTTTATTTCCTTTAAAATCATTTAAGGATTTTGATGTAGCCAAATAGTTTAGCCGAGAGCTAACACCACGTCGAGGACCTCGGGCACGTCGGGCGTCGGGAACTGGGGAGTATGCCTGAATGTCTGCAACCACAAAACACTCGTCAGAGGGCGCCGAAAGTGTGTCCGGCGAAGCCCCTCCGATGCTTAAGTCAGACGATGCGCGCGAGAGAGAGCGAGAGCAAATATAACTGTGTGCGAGAGTGTGCAAGAATGAGTGAATGAATACAAAGGAACAAACCTGACAGTATTTATAGAGGGGCTAAGTCGGTGGAGAGGAGCGGAGATCTCGGGTGTGCGAGATCTTCTCCGTGATCTCCGGGGATTTTGTTGCGTAGGCAAGGAAAGACGTATCGTCCTCGGATTCTCTAAAGAAGGAAACAAGTATCGTATCTGGATCTTCTAAAGAAGGAAAGATGTACCCACCGAGGATTCTTCAGCACGTCGGGTCGAAGGTCCTCGGAAGATACCCCGAGCCCAAATTGCTTCCTCGGTCCCCTAGCTCCTCTCCATGATGTAGATGCTCGGGCGCCTCCCGAGAAGGTCTCAAGGCCTCGGCCAGGACTCCCGAGCTGCGTGCGTGCTCCTTGGTTGCTCTCGCCTTAGATGTCGTAGGTAGGGTCGACTCTGTAGTGCTCGGTCCTCGGGTCCCGAGGTGATTATGGGGGGCATCAGGAGTATCCCCGCAGCTAGTCCTAGACGAAGAATTGAAGTATAGGAATAAGTATACCTGTCGTCGGGACCCGAGGTGAAACCAACAATTTGAAACAATCCACGATCCTTGCGCTATTTCTCCTCAGCCGTCGATAAGAGGACACGTGTAGGGCGGGAATAAGGTCGGTTTGTGTTTTCGTGAGAAAACCACGATCCTTGTGATAGCGTCTCCCAGCCGTTGATAAGATCTCCGCGAACGGAGAAGATTAGAATAGCCTGGCACCCGAGTAGGGTAGCCTGACGTCTGATGCGACCGTTGAGCTTCCCGAGGTGATCTGAGCCGTTTAGAGAGGTAAAATCGGACGGTCAGGATCATCCCTCCCATCCTTATAAATATACGAGTTTCTCCCTTCATTTCTCACTTTCACTTTCAACCACAGCGTTACTCTGTCGAATTTCTCCGTGTTCCCGAGTTGTCTTAACGCTCTCCCTACCTTCTCTTCCTATCCTAGTAAGTTGATAGTCTCCAAGATGTCTACTACTACTCCAAGTTCTATTAGAAGCGTAGCCAACGCCATAGATAGCACCTCCGAGAGCCCCGAATCCACGAAAATACGGGCCACTTCATAGTTTGCAATCATAGCCCTGATGACTAGAGCGTCATTGTGTGATTCGACATCCAAAGGCATGTCCTCGGGACCGAAGGAGATGGTAGGTCCCGAGCGCCTCTTACCGACCTCCATGGCTTCCATCCGCCGACACCTCGTATTTCTCGCCCTGTTGGAATCCCCATCAGTAGGTCCTCCTGAAATCATATTAATAAATCCTCGGGGCTGAGGTGTTCTCCGCTCCCCTCGGTTAGGCTGCTGATCCTGTCCCCGAGGCGTCCTGTCTTGACCAGGAGCTCTATTGTTAAACTGCCTGTCATCCTCCCGACGAGGCCTCTTCTCCCACTGACGTGGCTTGTCCGCCACCAGCGCCGCGCGCACGTCGGGGTTATTCTGCATGATCCGCTCTAACTCCTGATCCCAGAGCCGACA
>KQ995683.1:8924-43824 GCA_001598015.1 Dorcoceras hygrometricum
CTACCAATGAAACATGGTACTTCGCATCGCAGATACTAGTCTCTAGCTCGGGCGGCCTTATCCTCATTTTGACGGCCCAATCGACCAGGAACATGTTCAGAATACACAGTGACTATTAGATGTGTTTCATGATAGCCGTCATACCCACTATCACATCGAACATACACTTTAGTGTATTCTAGGTCTTTACTCAACGCAATTGTTAATCATTATACAACACAATGAAAGTTAAGAATGCCAAATGAATAAATGCGAATATCATATATAAAGATTGTTTCATACAAGAGTCTATAAACCCACACGCCACAAGTTGGCTAGTTGGGCATCTACTCTAACATGAGCGGTTCTCGATGCAACGTCGTTTGGATGAGTTCCAAATCTGTTTTGGCGTAGAGTCCAGATCAGGAGTGATACTCAGATCTGAGTTGGTATCAGCTTTGAGTCTAGGTTGTCGGTGGCTACTGTTCATCAAATTTGGGAGACTTAAGTAGTATATATTGAGGACTTTGACTCTGGTCTCATCATTGTTTCCCGATACTTAGAAATATTTCTTCCCGTAACCCAACCCTATCGCGATACCCTAGCTACTATTCACCTAACCTTATCTTCTTCGATTGCCGACGGTAGACAGCTCCGATTGAAGCAAGAGTGATAGCGCTGGACTCCTCTTGCCAAGACCGTTCTTCCTATACCTCTTTCGCAGGCTTTGGGTTAGCTCAGAGAGGATAACAAAGGAAGCTACTCTGTGTAGTCTGTTAGCATAAGCGCAGATTTGCTCTTCTGTGCAGGTAACGCTTCGAGTAAGTGTTAGTTCCTATCTTGTGCTTCGTTTAGAGTTGTTTGTTGAGCTAGAAGGGTAGGACAGAGCTGGTGGAGCTCGTAGTTCCCAGTTCGTAGCTCTGAGCTTTGCGTCCCTGAGTTGTTGCTTGTGTTTGACTTAGCAGGCTTCAGATCTGGTTACTCGGGACCGCTTTTGTGGTAATTGTAGCTCAGAACTATGGTACTGATGTGAGCTTGTTTTACAGCGTTGGATTTGGCATGGATTTTATGTGTGTTGTTGTGTATACTTCTGTGTTGTTATTGCTTGCCTCTGCTGTGTTGATTATTGCAAGCTGTTACATTGCATACACGCATTATTCATGTTGAGCTCAGATCTTGTTTAGCCATGCCTTGTTGTGTTGATCTGTGTGTACCAGGATGCTTGTGTTGGAGGCCGAGCGGGTAACTCCCGTGTCCCTCATCTCCCTGGTGGGATCTGTTAGCCGCTATGATCCGAGTGGGTAGCTCCCACATCTCATGAGTTGGGCAACAATAGGTTGAGTGATTTGTTGTGCATCTGGTAACCGTGTGTGGAGACGATTGGGTAGCTCCCATATACTCACACACCCAGTGGCAACTATCTTTCAGTTGATCTGTTCTTGAGATCCTTTGGCTCTCTGCCTTCGCTTGTAGCCTTGTTCTCATGCATAGCATCTTCATATTATCTGTTGCTATCTTACTGCTGTTTTTCAGTTGCTCTCCGTACTGGGGTTTGACCCCATGTCCCTCTGGGGCTGGTTGACTTGTTGCCTGTGTGTGTGTTGGTCCTGCAGGAATACGAGGAAGTTGTTTGAGAAACCAGGTCCACTTCGTGACACCCGGAATCTTTATCATTTGGCCCATTTTAATCTGTTTTTGAGAAACTTATTTTATGAAGGCCAGATCTGTTTTTATATAGAACCGGTTTTTCGCTTGATGAACTGTCGGGATGCGCGAGTCTCGGGCAGATGCCAAGCTTCTATTTTCGTTGTGCTGTAAGATCACTTGGAGCGAGGCTCAGTGACAAGCACATGGGGCGAGATAGAAGACTCATGCATATCATCTTCATATTATCTGTTGCTATCTTACTGCTGTTTTTCAGTTGCTCTCCGTACTGGGGTTTGACCCCATGTCCCTCTGGGGCTGGTTGACTTGTTGCCTGTGTGTGTTTTCAGGTTATCATGGTTTCTCAGCTGGTCGTGGAGTTGATCCAGCTGATAGTGCCCCGGGAGCTGGATAGAGTGTCCCAGTTATCTATAGTAGATACATTTATTGATGTATTGTATCTGTGTTGAGCGAGAGACTCATCTGCTTGTTTAATTTGGGAGTCACTCTATGTTTGTATGTTAGTTGTGCGATATGCGTTGTAGTTGGTTTTCGAGCGTTTTAAAACCAATATTTTGAATATCATTGTATTTTAACTTATGTTTCTAAGTCAGGCCAAAACGAAAATTTTAGCCACTATTTTAAATTGCTTCCGCTATTTTTTATTGCGTGGTTTACCTCTGTGTTGAGCAAGAGGCCTGACATTTTTGGTACCAGAGCTTAAGCTATGGATAAGCTCGATTTCTTTTGATCACACTCGAGTCTAGGCATAGTGTTGTTTGTTGCATGTGCATGACTATGTGATTTATTTGCTATGTGACCTTACAGTTTTAGCTATCTCGTAGATGCCTCCTAGACGTAGGGGTAGAGCGAGGGGACAGTTTCAGGAGGAATCCTAGGGTCAGAACGAGGAAGTATAGCACAGTATTCCTCGTCGTAGACGTGCTGGTCAAGTTGAGGATGAGGTAGATGAGCTGGCAGCCCGTGTGGACAACATGGAACTTGTGATGGCGAGGTTTCAGCTGATGAACCCTAAGACGTTTTAACGGTGATGAGCCTAGTTCCGATGCTGAGTCCTGGTTGCAGCACATTACCGGGTTGTTTGACCATGTGAGGTACGATGACGAGCGTAGGTTGAGTTTGGCTACGTTCCAGTTGAGGAGGAGCACTGAGCGTTGGTGGAGAGGTGATTCTCGGTCTCTAGAGGAGACCGGTGTAGGGATCTCCTGGAACAGTTTTTCTACTGCCTTTCGACAGGAGTACGTCCCGGAGTCCTATGTTTTTAGGATCGAAAGCTATTAGTTTAAATAACCAGCACTTAGAGGGTATAACCAGATCGAATGATAAACGCAGGATCCAGCTAGATGCTAAAACCGGATCGTAATAACTAAGTTGGTTTCAGCTGGTTGTTGAAACCAGCTCAGTAAAAGAGCGAGCGCTAATCATGTTGGTTTCAGCAGCATACTGAAACCAGCTCGATACTAAACCGAGTGATCTGGTTATTAAACTTGAGCTGCAATAGCTCAGTGTTCTTGAATACTTGTGCATCGAGTTACAGATTGAGTAATGAATTAAAACATGCGGAAATAACTCAAACTGAACTCTAAGATTTCGAAAGCCATTTAAACAGTTTTATGCACAGTTGTAAATATGCAATGCGTATGAATGCAAGTACTGAAAGCTGTAAAGAAAATACGTTGATTTGTTTATGAAAGTTCGGAGCTCAATCTCCTACATCTCCCCTTCTTCCACAACGGGATAGGATTCACTAGAAGACTTTGATTACAACGACCCTCGCTGCAACCCACTCCTACGACCCGCAGCGGCAAGAACTCTTAGCCACATCACTGCACACCAGCCCGCATGCTGCGTGTGTCTAACTCACTTCTTTACTGCCTCAGTGAGAAAGGAGACACTTCTTTACTGTGTCAGTGCGGAAGACTACACACACTTCTTTAACGTCTCAGTGCGAAAGACAACTAGACTTGTTTAACGTCTCTGTTCAAAGACTACAATGGAATTCGTATGACTTGATTCACTCAACTAATTTAATCAGCTCTATCAAAGTATATGTGAGTGAATCGTGTGTGAGCTTTATAGTGTATACTCAATCTCTCAAGAATTAAATCTCACACACTGGGAAGTGCTCCTGTGCGAGCTTTTTTTCATTGTCTTCCCAGGTTCAGTGTTGTGCGTTCTTCTGATCTTTATATTTTGGTTCGCACAACACTATTTTTACTTCGCTCTTGTCAGCCCTCTTCATACAGCTGCTTGAAAGGTCTTCTGACACTATTGTACTTTGTGTCCATTGGACACAAAGTAGTAGACGTTGAAAGGTCTTCTGACACTATTGTACTTTGCGTCCTTTTTCAATAAATGCATCGCAGGCTTTTCTTCACTTTAGACACGTGAGCACTGTATTGAGAAGAAAATACAAGCAATTCGATTTGAATACTAAACAATGTTTGTCGTATAGCATTGTATTCAAATCTCCTTGATCGTATATTTGATGGCATCTGCCATGCCATCTGAGCTGGTTTGACCTTAACCAGCTTGCTAGCTTGTTCATCAATTTTGTTCTGCACTGAGCTGGTCTTGGTCGAGCTGGTTGCTTCTTCAAAGATATCTTATTCTCCTCTCGTTTGCAACCGCTCTTGAGCTGATCTTCATCATCTTCAGAACTATGAGTTCTTCTATCCAGCAGATTTCATGACTTTGCTAGATAGAGTCCCTCCTTCTTGGATCAGCTCTTGATCTCCTTATCCAGCTGGTTTGTCCTTAACCAGCTGGTTTCTAATCTGCTCCTTATATTTAGCATATTCTTCATTTGAGCTGTCCACCAAGCTGGTTTTCTTGGGTACGCCAGCTTGGTTTTATGGAGACTATCCGAGTGCCCCCCAGCATGCAGATTCTTCCTCGTCCTTGGGGGTCACCGCGAGCCAGTCTATCTTCTCATTGGAATAGTGTTAAGGTAAAATTTATTAGGTTTGGTGATAACAAAAATGAGACAAGTACTGAATTCAAAAGTAACATCTGGACAGTCAGTCAGTTGTAGCAATTAACAGTTACGCATAATTCAGATGTTGGGTCGACTATCACATATCTAGTTGATTTTCAGAATTCATGACGTCATCCCAGTGTTTTGAAGTTTTCAGAAGTCGTGACGTCATCTCAGTGTATTGAAGAATTCAGAAGTCGTAACAGTTTGTGATCTAGTGTTTCAGTTTCGATTATTTCAGTTGTGAACAGTATCTACTCAGATCTCAGTATTTCAGAATGAGGTTTACAGTTGATTTGCTATCAGATCTTGATATTCGGGAATGGTTCAGATGTTGAGTAATCTATTCAGATGTAGAGTGGTTTATTCAAATATCGGGTTGAATATCTCAGTTGTAAAGATTTCAGATGTTGAGTACAGTTTCTTTGGAATCAGCTGTGGTTAATTGGGAGTATTCAGATTTTGGGTTAACAGAGCTTTCAGATATAAAAACAGTATCAGTTGCTACATTCAGTTGTTGCATTCAGATGTTGCAAATACACAGTTATCTCTATTTATTTCAGATGTTGATACATTCAGATGTGACAACTACGTTTACTCAAATCAGCGTTAAGATAGTCGTCTTCCTCAAGAAAGAAAGAACTGTGTTAACGAAAAGAGATTTCAGGCGCAAACGACGAACCAATTCAAACACGATCATATATTCAAATTGGAAAGAATCAATGGTGAAGATCAAATCGTACAAATGCCTGGAATTAAGGAGAAAATGTCGGAGCTATTTTGGATAATAGTACACAGTATATATGATGTTTACCCAAATATGGAGATACAACAATTCAGCCCTGACGAAGCGCAAATTGCCTTTTTCATACCGTAATCGTGTTTTGTTGAAGATTTGCAAAGGGGATATCTTTCTTGCTACCTTTATGACCGTTGGAGACAAAGGGTATATATAGCTGGAATTTGAATTGAAAAAGCTCTCTTACTCTCGGTCATTCTACTCTCCATCATACTCTGTGTGAATCGCTACATTATCAAGAAGCTTTCTCAAAAATAAAAAGCTCACACAGTTACTGGATATTCTCACAGAAAAATCATTCGAAGTCCAGTGATACAACTCGAAGAACTTTCAATCAAGCATTCTTAGATTTTAATCTTCGAGTCATCTTTTGGTTCACCTTGTTGAATCGTGTTTCATAGTATAGAAACCAGAAGATCTACAGTCTCAATAGTTGTGTATCTCACTGTATTATCATTTTGAGTCTGTAACTAACTGGCTTTGTGAATCAGTTAGAAAATTCTTATTACTTGTATTCAGCAGCTGCGCCTGCTTGTTGATTGGAGTTGCTAGGAGTTTATCTTGAGCGAGGCTCGGTGACTGGGTGGTTACAGAGGCTGTAAACATCAAACTCTTCTAGTGAAAACCTTCCTGAATAAGGAAAGAATAGGGAGACGTCATAGTATAGAAACCAGAAGATCTACAGTCTCAATAGTTGTGTATCTCACTGTATTATCATTTTGAGTCTGTAACGAACTGGCTTTGTGAATCAGTTAGAAAATTCTTATTACTTGTATTCAGCAGCTGCGCCTGCTTGTTGATTGGAGTTGCTAGGAGTTTATCTTGAGCGAGGCTCGGTGACTGGGTGGTTACAGAGGCTGTAAACATCAAACTCTTCTAGTGAAACCTTCCTGAATAAGGAAGAATGGGAGACGTAGGATTTGATATCCGAACTTCCATAAACAAACTCTTGACCCTATACTTTTACTTACTGCCTTTATTTTCAGTATATCACTATTTACTGGTTAATCGACTTCATTCCGCACATTTATTGTTAGTCGAGAGATCAGCATTTTAACTGAGATACCTTAAATCTGATAACTCGGATTTAAGTTAAGCAAGGTGCTTGTAAAAACTGTTTTAAGGTTTCAAAAATTTAAAATCCCAAACGAGTTCATTCAACCCCCATTATGAACTCCTAAGGCTTTTTTTCGATCCTATTGATCCTATCAATTGGTATCAGAGCCTGCACTATCTCAGTATTGAACATTGTGTTATTTGTACTCTATATATTTCAATATGTCTACCTCTCACAACAAGATTCCTATGTTTTCCAAGGAGGACTATGATGACTGGAAGATCAGAATCCAAGTGCATTTGGCTGCTCAAGATGATGATATGTGGTCAGTCATCACTGATGTCCAATGAAAATTATGAAGATCAACATAGCATTCGCAATGACTGATGGCGCTCCAGAATATGTTGAAAAGAGGAGACATGAGTACACTAATGAGGAGAAAAAGAAGGCGAATCTGGATAATGTGGCCAGGGATATTCTCTACAAGACGCTGAACAAAAACATATTCAGCAAAATCAAAACCTGTACCACTGCCAAGGAGATTTGGGAAAAGCTGATACAAATTTGCGAGGGCAATGATGAGACGAAAGAGAACAAGCTAACTGTGGCCCAACAGAAATATGAGTCAATGGAGATGAAAGATGGAGAAACCATGGCGGAGTTCGATGAGCGATTCAGTGCTGTGGTGATAGAGCTTACCAGTTTGGGCAAAGAATATAGCAACCGTGAGTTGGCATTGAAGGTGATGAGAGCGCTGCCCAGAGATTGGGATGTTAAGACGATGGCCATGCGCGAGTCCAAGGATTTGAACAAGCTGGAACTGCATGATCTGTTTGCAAGTCTTAAAGCCTATGAGTTTGAATTGGAAACAAGATCTGAAGCTGGACCCTCAACATCTCAACCAACCAAAGCATTAGCAGCGACAACATCTGAACAGTGCTCTCCAAGCACTAGCAAATCTGCAGAACAACTCTGCAAGATTCCATGTCCCTCTTCGTTAAGAAGTTTGGTAAATTCATGAGAAAATCTTATAACCCCTCTTTCTCTTACAATAATGCACATAAATCAGATAAGGTTACCACTGACCAGAATTGTTTTAACTGTGGTCGTCTAGGGCATTTTGCTGCTGATTGCAACAGGCCCAAGAAAGAAGACAGATTCAAGAGAGATGAAAAGAAAGATGATAGATCCCAGGAGAGATCAAAAGATAGAAGGATGAGGACAAGAGCGGATAAGAGGCCCATCAGAAAGAATGATCGCAAATTACTAGTTGCTGAAGAAAGCAACAAGAACTGGGCAGATACCGATACAGATTCCTCATCAAGCAGCTCTTCATCCAGCGATAGTGAACAGGAGGAAGTTCACTGTCTCATGGCTAATCAGACTTCGGAAGATGAGGTATTCGATTTTTCAAATACTGAATTTACACGAGAGGACCTAATCACTGCATTGAATGAAATGGTCCATGAGTACCGTAAGCTTTCTCAGACATTCGAGGAAGTCAAAGTTGAAAACGTAGATTTGAAAAATAGTTCAGTGGAACCAAGATCTATTAAACTTGGTGAAACTGGCAGTTTACAAATCGAGTTGAGTAAGCTGAAGACTGAGAATGAATCATTGATAATAAGATCCAGTGAGCTCGAGTCTGAAATTGAAAAGTTAAAACTGATAATGAGCTCCTGGACTCAGTCTTCTGTTTCTCTAGATAAGCTGTGTGAAATTCAGAAGCCAGCGAATGATAGAACTATCTTAGGTTTCAATGCTAGTGAACGCAGCTCTGGAGAGACTTGTACTCAATCAAATCTAGCACATGACAAGTTCAAAAAGATGATCTTTGTCAAAGCTAGTGTGATACATGATCCATGCAAGTCGGTACGGTATGATGACCAGATCTTGGAGCTATTGAATAAGAAAGTAAAATCTGGTATTGGCTATGACAGACCCGAGAGTTCTAAGTCTGGTTGATCATACTGGGAAAACTGTGAAGGTAATTCAAGTATGGGTCCCGAAAGGGGTAAGCCTATCTGGACCCAAGTAAAATTGGGTACCAAAATCTGTTTTTGTGATTGCAGGATAACAGGTACAAAGCTGAAGGTGAATCGATCATATGGTACCTGGATAGTGGATGTGCAAGACACATGACTGGAAACCCAAAGCTGTTATCAGATGTTACTCCACACAAAGGAGCAAAAATAGTCTTTGGTGATAACTCACATGGTAACACTGTGGGTAAGGGTAAGCTTACCCACGGTAACATTTCAATATATGATGTCTTCGTTGTGATAAATTGCATTATAATTTGATTAGCATAAGTCAGCTATGTGACAAAGGTTACATAGTTAACTTTGAACGGCACACATGCAAAGTTCAGAGTCCAGAAGGACTGACTGTAAGATCGGGGAATACCTACATTATCAATTGGTCAGAACCCATGGGATCTGAACAAATTTGTTTAGCAGCCAACTCTTCCAAGAGCTGGTTGTGGCATCACCGAATGAACCATCTTAACTTTAAAACACTTGCCCATTTGAGTCAGCATGAACTGGTTTCTGGTATGCCCAAAATCAATTTTTCTAAAGACAAGATATGTGCCACATGTCAGCTTGGTAAACAAATTCGTTCTACTTTTAAAAAGAAAGGCGGTAAACGTTCTTTCCGAAGCTTAGAGCTTTTACATATGGATCTCTTTGGTCCTATTCCCGTAACAAGCTTAAGGGGAACGAACTACACCCTATTGTTGTTGATGATTTTACAAAATTCACTTGGGTGCTGTTTTTAAATGCAAAATTTGATACCGATGACCAGCTTATTCGGCTTTTAAAACGTTTACAAAATGACAGACCTTGTACAGTCAACGGGATAAGAAGTGATCGTGGTACCGAGTTTTTAAATCAAAAATTATCTTCTTATTTTTATGACATAGGGATAAAGCATGAGCTTTCTGCAGCTAGAACTCCTCAACAGAACGGGCTAGTTGAGAGGATAAATCGCACTTTAAAAGAAGCTGCAAGATCTATGATTGCTTATTCTAGTTGCACGATAAAACCCCATATGAGATCTGGAGTGGCAAGAAACCTGATATTTCATATTTCAGGGTGTTTGGGTGTAGATGTTTTATTCATAATAATGGTAAGAAGCACCTAACAGCTTTTGATGCAAAATATGATGCAGGTATCTTCCTAGGTTACTCAGCAGTGAGCAAGGCTTATCGAGTATTCAACAATAGAAGTCTAACTATTGAAGAGTCAGCACACGTTGTATTTGATGATACAAGCTTTAGATCCAACTCAGCTGCGAGCCTTAACGATTTATGTACACGTCTAGAATCATCCAGCATTGATGACTCAGATGATGATATGGCACAACAAAGACATTCAGCAGAGATAGAACCAGCACTGGACACACCGCATAACAATGCTCAACAAGATCTGACAGGTAATCCAGTAGTCATCGATTTGACTAACGTTGACTCAACGTAGGATCAGATCTCTCCAAGTGTGCCTGCTGCTGGAACTGAAGTGACGAATGCACAAGATGCTCAAACAGATGTTGCTCAAACAGATGTTGCACAAACAGATCTTGCCACACAACGACCAATATCTGAAGCACCAGTTGCGAGTACTTCACATCAATTGGTATCTAGACCAATATCTGATGCACAAGTTGCAAACGCGAACCATAAATTGACATCGAACAATCCAGATGTGGCTATTCAGCAAGAAATCCAAGCAGAACAAGGAGCAATCCCAATGGACTTGATCTCCGGTGGAATAGAAATCATCCACCTGAGCAGGTCATAGGTAACATCGAATCTCCTGTTCGCACACGAAGCCAGCTTATGCATGATCATTTTGACTCAGCTTTCATCTCTCATATATAACCAAAACAAATAGATGAAGCCTTAGTAGACCCAAGCTGGGTAGAAGCAATGCAAGAAGAACTTAATCAATTTAAGAGAAATAATGTATGGAAACTTGTCCCTAGACCTTCAAATCATTCAGTTATAGGAACTCGATGGGTCGTCAGAAACAAACTGAATGAATATGGAATAGTAACAAGAAACAAAGCTAGACTGGTAGCTCAAGGATTTAGGAAAATGGAAGGAATATATTTTGATGAAACATTCGCACCAGTAGCTAGATTAGAAGCCATTCACATGTTTCTTGCTTACGCTGCATTCAAAGATTTTAAAGTATTTCAAATGGATGTTAAGAGTGCATTTCTTAATGGCGTTCTAATAGAGGAAGTGTATGTTACACAACCTCCTGCCTTCATAGATCATACATATCCATACCACGTTTATAAATTGGATAAAAATCTGTATGGGTTGAAGCAAGCACCCAGAGCTTGGTATGATACACTGTCAAAATTCTTAATTGACCATGATTTCACAATAGGCACAGTGGATAAGACCCTATTCAAATTTGTCAAAGCTGATCATGTTCTGTTAGTTCAGATTTACGTTGATGATATAATATTTGGGTCAACTAACCCCAAGCTATGTCAAAAGTTCTCTAAGCTGATGCAGGACAAATTTGAGATGAGCATGATGGGCGAGCTAACATTATTTCTGGGATTACAAGTTCGACATCTGGATAATGGAATTTTCATTAACCAAGCCAAATATACGAAAGAACTGCTGAAGAAATTTGGCATGGACAACTGTTCATCAGCAGCGACCCCAATGAGCTCATCAATCAAGCTGGACAAAGACGAAGCTGGTACTGCCATTGAGGTATCATTATATCGTGGTATAATTGGCTCCCTGCTTTATTTAACTGCTAGTAGACCAGACATCATGTTTGCTGTCTGTATGTGTGCTAGATTTCAAGTAGAGCCTAAATAGTCCCATTATATTGCTGTCAAACGAATCTTGAAAAATTTGAAAGGAACTTCCAATGTGGGTCTTTGGTATCCCAAAGCCTCAGGCTTTCAACTAATCGGTTATAGTGATGCAGATTATGCAGGATGTAGAGTTGATCGTAAAAGCACCAGTGGTACTTGTCAATTCTTGGAAGATCGCTTGATTTCCTGGTTCAGTAAGAAGTAGACATCTATTGCAACGTCCACAGCTGAAGCAGAGTATTTAGCAGCTGGAAGCTGCTGTGCTCATATCTTATGGATACAACACCAGCTTAAGGACTATGGCATTGATGCTTCTGAAGCGCCTATTCTCTGTGACAACACCAGTGCTATTGCTATCACTCAAAATCCTGTGCTGCATTCAAGAACAAAGTATATAGACATCAGGCATCACTTTATAAGAGACCACATGCTAAAGAAAGACGTCCGGCTGGAGTATGTGTCGACTGAGCAGCAAGTTGCTGACATCTTCACAAAGCCCCTGCAAGACGCTAAGTTTTCTTATTTTAGAAATCTATTGGGTCTCTTAGAACTGCCTTGATTGTGTTTTGTGCTAACAAATTTGCAGGTTGAACAGCTTCTAGTTTTGTCAAATCTGAGTCTACTGTTCAGGGGGAACATCGTGGCATTCAGCTTTGATAAAATATCAGACTTGGGAGAGTCTCAGCTTTAGGAGGAACAAGAGATATGAATTAATAAGTGCTGAGTCAACTGAATATGTGAGATGTGGATACACTCAGATGTCACGTATACACAGTTGATACTTATCCATGATCAGATCTCGCAACACACATGCTGATACATTAAACAGATCTTAAGGTTGTGACGTGTTAAGCATTTGGCGCCAGTTATCTATTTACCCTTTTACCCTCGCGGTCAAAATTTGAAATCATTTTAAAATACTTTTCGTATTTCGCAATATTGTCAAAATATTTTCAAAATCATTTTACAATATTTTCAAAATCTTATTTGTGCCATTGGATGATTGACACGTGGTTGTCATCATGCGAAACGTCACATCCACACCTTCTCTCTCTAGTACCTTTTTGGATTCTCGTTTTTATTTACGTCGTTTCCTTTCTCATTTTCACTTACCTTGCAATATTACTCTCTAGTATCTTTGCGCTCTTGCTCTCTGTGTTCTTTTCGTAGGTAATCTTTTTGAGACACCGTTCATCAACTAGAAATGGCATCCTCACTCTTCAGCAACACCATTCACGTTTGTTTTGACTCTGTCCTAGCAATGGACAACGCAGGGATGGTTGCTATGTTCAGAGCCCTAGAGGCGTCTGGTCTTCAGGAGTTTTTGGGTTATCCATCCGTCATTTTTGAAACTACTCTGGTGGAGTTATTCCACAACGCATCCGTCAGGGATGGTTTGGTGGTCAGTACCATTCACGGGCAACAGGTGGAAATTTCAGAGGAAATGTTTGCTAGCACTCTTAAGTTACCGACCGAAGGACTGATTGATCTGCATGAAGTTCCTCAGGATGCTGTGCTTAAAGCGAGGCGTGCTTTCTCTTACGATGGTAAACCGATCAGCACCTCGTGCAAAAATAGGGAGATGGATCTTGAGTTTCGGTTGTTGTCTGATATTTTGGCTAAGTCTATTACTGTCAAAGCCGGGTCATTTGATGCCGTTACCCATGAAAGTTTTTTGATGATGACGGCTATTTGTGGTGGAATTAAAGTCAATTGGAGCCGACTGTTATTTACCATTTTATGTACCTAACTTAGAATTGGGTGAATCCAAGGACTTTTCCCCACTGAAGATTCTGACACCAAAAACTGTTGGAAGATACATCGCTATCAATGACAAGATTGCTGTGGAAGATGTAGAGGATGTGTCAAAATAGGGAGATGGATCTTGAGTTTCGGTTGTTGTCTGATATTTTGGCTAAGTCTATTACTGTCAAAGCCGGGTCATTTGATGCCGTTACCCATGAAAGTTTTTTGATGATGACTGCTATTTGTGGTGGAATTAAAGTCAATTGGAGCCGACTGTTATTTACCATTTTCAAAGATATGGTAACGCCCGGGTCAAGGCAAGCCCGAGGCTATGGTATACAGATTTGCATATTGCTGAAAATGTACCTAACTTAGAATTGGGTGAATCCAAGGACTTTTCCCCACTGAAGATTCTGACACCAAAAACTGTTGGAAGATACATCGCTATCAATGACAAGATTGCTGTGGAAGATGTAGAGGATGTGTCTAGGTGAAGAAGACACCCGTAAAGAGAGCTGTGTCTAAGAAGAGACTAGTTGTTGCTGCTGCGGCTGAAGCAGTAGTAAAGAAGAAAAGGACATCAAAGGGTAAATCAGATTCTTCAAAGGACAATATGGAGATTGTGCCTATAGCACAGGAAACAGTGCCTCTGCAACTATTGAGCCAACTCCAGTTGCGCCAGCTGAGCAACCTCCAGTGCCTAAACGAAAATCGAAAAAGAGAAGGCTGAGGTTGCAAAAGGATTTTGATAATGATGAAGTTGTTGAAGAGCGGGCAGCTGTCGAGGCTACTGTAGAAGCAGATGTTGTTGCAACAGGGATATCAACTGCTGATGATGTGGACATCGTCATTGAACAAGTAATTGCTGAATCTGCTCAGTTGGATACAGATGTTGGGAGCCCGGTAGTTCAAAAAGCTGATGAAATGGAGCAATGGTTTAATCTTTCCTATGAGGAATTTGTTGCTCGTGAAGCTGAGCAACTGGTTGAAACAGGCAGTGATTCGGATGGAGCAACGGAAACCGTTGCATGTGGAATAGTTGTTGAGAAGTAGCCGGTACAGACTTCAGGTGAGACTGAGAGCAGGATAGATGCTTCAGATGCTTATGTTGTAACAGAGCCAGCCGATGAAACCGAAAAGGATCAGGGAACGGACTTAGCAGATGTTGCTCCAGCTACTGATGAGGATAAGAGGTTAGATGATGAGTCCTTGTCCCTTGAGGAAATGTTGTTGAGGATTTCAGACGATTCTACTTTACCCTCTGCTGTAGGGGAGGTTACAAAGATTCAGTTTGATCACCATCAGGGAAGTCAATGAAGGGGACTGGTACAAGGCCAGTCTCCTAAGATTCCTTCTGTGCTAAGGGGAAGGCGCCCCTTCAAGAACAAGATACAGTTAAAGGAATTCCGCCCAAAGAAATTTTTGCGTTGATTTGTGCCAATATAGATTTTCTTGTTCAGAAACGGGAGAAAGTTATAGATGAGGTCGATCGATTCTTTAATTCTTTCAGCTTCAAGAAATTAGCCAAATTAAGGATAGAGGACATATATGCAAAGGAGGAACAGGTCTTATCTTGGGGAGAAGCCGATTCTACCAGAGTAGCTCTCCAAAGACGGACGTATATTCTTATCAAATACAGAGAGTTGCTTCTTCGGAAGTTTTTGGCGACCCGTCACTCTAATTTTGTTCCTGGTGAAGCTACTTCCGCCATTTGATTTGAAGCTACTGGATATGTTATCCAACCTTCATTTATTTGTGATAGACGAGCAGAAGATACAGACGCAGGCACACAGACTTCGGTGGGAGAAGACATGTTGCTCGAAATTTTTTGAGGGATAGCATCGTGATCGTGGTGCTGTAATTGCCAGATCCATCACCAATTTCAAGTCTCTCTGCGGGGTTAGAACCAAGATAATGGTGGATGGTCTCTACTTATCCAAGAAGTGAATGATCTGTGGATGCCAATTCCTCGACCGGCCGTCTCTTGTCGGTTAGAAATTTTACATCAACGTTATTATGATGATACACTTCCTCCAATCAGTGAATTATTCAGGCTACTGAAGAAGAGATGGGATGATGTTTATATTGAAGTTGTACAGTCTTCTGCAGTCGGTAGCTTGCAACCAGTTGGTTCACACAATTTTTGCAGAGATATAGTCGCAGTTAGTACAGTGATAGATATTGCCGTAGATGCTTCAGATTTTGTTGGTGTTTTTCGCAGAGGTACAGATGTACATATGATTCTTTCAGAGTCAATCTCTTCTAGTTCTGGGTCTGCTCATCCAGATCCTACCGTTTTTGCTAGTATTTCTCAGCGTCCCCTGGATACAGATTTGACTTCACCATATGGATTCTCGTGTTTTCTTCACTATAGATGACACTCCCATGGTTGGTTCACACAATTTTTGCAGAGATATAGTCGCAGTTAGTACAGTGATAGATATTGCCGTAGATGCTTCAGATTTTGTTGGTGTTTTTCGCAGAGGTACACATGTACATATGATTCTTTCAGAGTCAATCTCTTCTAGTTCTGGGTCTGCTCATCCAGATCCTACCGTTTTTGCTAGTATTTCTCAGCGTCCCCTGGATACAGATTTGACTTCACCAAATCCCAGTACTATGGATTCTCGTGTTTTCTTCACTATAGATGACACTCCCATGGGGGTCGACCAGATTTTGATGCCTACTGCAGTTACCCCACAGGATTTCAGAGAACCACAGCTTCGAGCTTTAGTCAGTCAGATTTCAACTGAGCGTGTGAAGACAAGAAATGACTCTGATAGACTTCAGGATATGCTTTTGATGGAAGTTCGGAGCCTTGAGAAGAAGATTACTGTGATTTTGATTCAACAGGACAGCATCTATAGAGGTCTGTTTAACAATATGCGATAGGAAATTCAAATTCAGAAGTCTGCTCTGTCGCTAGACATTTTGGCTTCTCAAAGGAAGCTCATCACTCAACAGGCTGACATTGCCACAGTCCTAGATGATATTAGGAAGGATATTGATGAAACCAAGGCTGCTCTCTCAAATGCTATACTGGATTTCCATGCGCAATCACAGGAAAATTATAACAACCTTTCCTCTCAGTTGGGTGAACTTGTTGCCTACATCAATCGTGGTAATGACAAAAAGGGGGAAGAGAGTAGCAGCCGCCGACCTCAACCGCCTCCTGATGATCAGAATAGACCCAGTGGGGGTAGTGCGAGCAGAGGAGGTGGTTTTGGTGAAAGTGGCCGAAGAGATGATAGAAGGGGTTCTTCAACGAAAAGGGGATCCGATAGTAGTGGTGCTGGTGGACCTTATAAAAAGAACACTGAATGGTGGTTATATGGAAAGAATCAGTTTTAGATTTTTCAGCTTTTGTTGTACAAATCTTTTGTACAGTGTTCAGGGTCGACTATCACATATCGAGTTGAGTTTTTCAGAAGTCATGATGTCATCCAGTGTTTTGAAGTTTTCAAAAGTCGTGACGTCATCTCAGTGTATTGAAAAATTCATAAGTCGTGACGTCATATAAGTGGATTGAAGATTTCTAAGTCTCGAGAGAGTTCTGAGCTAAGAATTGAGTTCTAAGTTGACCATTCGGGAACAGTTATTCAGACCTGTGTAACAGGTTATGGTATAGTGTTTCAGTTTCGAGTATTTCAGTTGTGAACAGTATCTATTCAGATCTCAGTATTTCAA
The DNA here is from genome assembly GCA_001598015.1 of Dorcoceras hygrometricum. Lineage (NCBI taxonomy): Eukaryota > Viridiplantae > Streptophyta > Magnoliopsida > Lamiales > Gesneriaceae > Dorcoceras > Dorcoceras hygrometricum. Next base: position 25,680 of record KQ995683.1, read on the forward strand.
AATGAGGTTTACAGTTGATTTTCTATCAGATCTTAATAAAACAGTATCAGTTGCTACATTCAGTTGTTGCATTCAAATGTTGCAAATACACAGTTATCTCTATTTATTTCAGATGTTGATACATTCAGATGTGACAACTACGTTTACTCAAATCAACGTTAAGATAGTCATCTTCCTCAAGAAAGAAAGAACTGTGTTAACGAAAAGAGATTTCAGGCGCAAACGACGAACCAATTCAAACACGATCATATATTCAAATTGGAAAGATCAATGGTGAAGATCAAATCGTACAAATGCCTGGAATTAAGGAGACAATGTCGGAGCTATTTTGGGTAATATTATACAGTATACAGAGGACGTTATACGATGTTTACCCAAATATGGAGATACGACAATTCAGCCCTGACAAAGCGCAAATTGCCTTTTGCATACCGTAATCGTGTTTTGTTGAAGATTTGCAAAGGGAATATCTTTCTTGCTACCTTTATGACCGTTGGAGACAAAGGGTATATAGCTGGAATTTGAATTGAAAAAGCTCTCTTACTCTCGGTCATTATACTCTCCATCATACTCTGTGTGAATCGCTACATTCTCACGAAGCTTTCTCAAAAACAAAAATCTCATACAGTTACTGGATATTCTCACAGAAAAATCATTCGAAGTCCAGTGATACAACTCTAAGAACTTTCAATCAAGAATTCTTAGATTTCAATCTTCGAGTCATCTTCTGGTTAACCTTGTTGAATCGTGTTTCATAGTATAGAAACCAGAAGATCTACAGTCTCAAATAGTTGTGTATCTCACTGTATTATCATTTTGAGTTTGTAACGAACTGGCTTTGTGAAGCAGTTCGAAAATTCTTATTACTTGTATTCAGCAGCTGCGCCTGCTTGTTGATTGGAGTTGCTAGGAGTTCATCTTGAGCGAGGCTTGGTGACTGGGTGGTTACAGAGGCTGTAAACATCAAACTCTTCTAGTGAAACCTTCCTGAATAAGGAAGAATGGGAGACGTAGGATTTGATATCCGAACTTCCATAAACAAACTCTTGACCCTATACTTTTACTTACTGCCTTTATTTTCAGTATATCACTGTTTACTGGTTAATCGACTTCATTCCGCACATTTATTGTTAGTCGAGAGATCAGCATTTTAACTGAGATACCTTAAATCTGGTAACTCGGATTTAAGTTAAGCAAGGTGTTTGTAAAAACTGTTTTAAGGTTTCGAAAATTTAAAATCCCAAATGAGTTCATTCAACCCCCCCTTCTGAACTCCTAAGGCTGTTTTTCGATCCCTCCCATCTGGTCCTTCGTCTGGTCATTCAGCAAGGTATATTGTACTCCGCTGATGATCGGATCTGCACTCGATCACTGCGCTTGTACGCGGCTCCGCTCAATCACTGCCCTTGTGCGCTGCACTTGATCTGCACTTGAGAAATTCTGCGCTTCATCCACCGCACTTCAACTCTACTTGATTCTGTGCTTGAACTGCTCTTCTCCTTTACCAGTCTGGTTGACCAGCTTGAAGTCTTCATCGACCTGGTAAAGACAGTGCTGTTCCAGCTCGGGCGTCCCCTTACTCTACCAGCAAAGATATCTTCAACTCGACCAGCTTGGTACCCTCACTGTTCCAGTTTGGATATCTCCCTGTTTTCTCAATCAAGTGCACTGCACATATCACGAAAGCCGTTAGTCAAATAGTAACAGATTTTGTGTGAATCAAAACTTAGATTCTGATCTGTAAAACAGATCCAACATATGTTAACGCTAGGGAGCAAGAGTTTGATAACCAGGTGCAGGGGACTATGTCTGTGGGAGAGTATTCCTAGAGATCTTCTTCTCTTCTTGCGTATGTTCCGCATGTTTCTGATCGTGAGAGAGCAAAGAGGAACAAGTTCTTGGAGGGGTTGAATGAGGATCTGTATTCTTTGGTGTTGGAGGATTCACCGACTAGTTATGCGGATACGGTAAACAAGGCTATGGGCATTGAGGAGGGACTGCCGAACCGTAGGTCTCGTGTTAGGCCGCAAGTGGTGCAAGGTAACCATACCATGGTTCCGGGGGTGCAACCTTCCCAGTCTTTGTAGTCATCCCAGCCACCCAGCAGCAGGCAGCTCAACAGTCTGGGCACCAGAGGTTTAGGCCTCGTGGCCATAAGTTCAAGAAAAAGTCGGGTTCTAGTTCTTCTGGTTCGGGCAGTTCTAGCAGCAGTAGTCCCAAGGTCGAGTTTTGTGGCCAGTGTGGAGGAAAACACCCTACAGCGCAGTGTGTTGGCGTGCGGGGTACGTGTAACAATTGCTGGCAGTATGACATGTGACGCACACGCTCAGGGGTCAACAGATTAGAGTTGAATCGAAATAAAAAAAGGAAAAGAAGGGCTGAATGATAATTAATATAAGCTGTATTTCTTACAACATAAAAAAAATCAAAATACAAACACAATTGGCACCAACTAATAAGTAGCGGTAAACAGATCTGAGTAACAGATTTGATATAAATCTATTGTTGTAATGGATCTTAATACAGATTTGTCAAAAAATCAAAAACAACAATACTAGCAACTATGGACACGAAAACGCCAGCCTTTGATAAACACAACACCACAGCTGGATCAGCTCCCGCCGCCCGTCTGCCCCAGATCTGACTCACCTACACCATAAAAGCTAGTGAGTCTAGGGGCTCAACAAGTAAAATCTGAGAGTAACAAAATCACTTAATGCAAGCAGACACATCGTATCATAAAATAACATGGTTTAAAGGAAGGCTTTTAAACATAAACTTCTTTCGTAAACATCAGATTTGGAAAACAAACCTGATCTCATCTATATTTTCTTGTGATTTATGGCTTCTAAGCTCTCCTTAGGTCCGTAGGCACTTGATCAAGCTACTTCTGAATTCATTTCTATATGGCATGAAGCCCAATATGAAGGGGCAACTGACACTCTCGACAGCTACTCACCCTTCTGTGTTAATCGTCTGTTATCTATGTCATAAATCCTTCAAACTAAAACTTTATTCCTTTAAACAAACATTTGATCGAAATCAGATCAACCTTTATCGGGATTCACTTCTTTAAAATCTCATCTCTCTTTAAAACTTCACTGAGCGACAGATTTGGCTACCGGGACTTATTACTGGGCAAAAACAGGTTTGGCTAACGAAACAATACTTGGGTACAAATCAGATCTTAGTAATGGAAACATATTTGGCTATCGATATGGTATCACTAACGTTAAAACAGATGTGACTGTGGGAACGATGTCGTTAGCGTGAAACGGACTTGGCTATAGAAATGGTAGTGCTAGAGTTGAAGCAGATTTGGTTATATAGAATAGTAACGCTAGCATGGAACAGATTTGGCTTCAGGGTCGGTATCGGTAGCGGGAAAACAGATTTGACTGTAGAAAACAGTATTTAAGGGAGAAGCGGATTTGACATGGGAAGTTCAGATTTGACTATAGAATCATGTCGCTAGCGTAGAAAAACAGATTTGGCTATTGAACTAGTGCTGCAGCATCATGAACGACATCCAAAGATACCAGTTCCGCCTATCAAACCAGAACTAAATCCTGATTCAACCAGCATCGCTGATTACTTTGGAGTCAAGTCCAGACACCGCCATTCACCAGAAAGGAGAACTTCATAATCGTACAATAAACTAGAATCTGTATCGCTCAATGTTTTAAAAAAATAACATCAATATCTGCGTGAAAACATGCTGGAGAGTTTTAAAACAGAAAACAATACTGAGAACCCGATCTTTCATTTTCATATCCAAGCATGAACATAAACATAGCTATATGTTGGACATAAAACAGGCAAGCAGACACAGAACTGAGGAAAACAATATATGCTTTAATGGTGTAGCGAAGAATCAGCTTTTACTTGCCTTAAACTGGAAACACGAAGAATCAGCTGGTTCCTGCAGACAATCTCCTCAAACACCCACGACGAGCTCCAGAGAGTTTGAGAGAATGAAAGATTTTCTTTAAAAGTGAAAATGAACTCAAACTTCATGTATACAATCATATAAGAGAGCATGATTGGCATTAGGTGAAAACACTCGAGTAGGCATGGGATATCCTACCTAATATTTGTCCTTTTTGAAAGATTTGTAAAAATCTCCCATCCACTGTTTTTTAAATTTGGAAATTTGCCAAAGAATTTTGACTAATTGCTCAATCCGAAGCATTTTTATTTTCGAAATCTGAAATCTGCTCGAGTTTGTGCTTGAGGGAAAATCTATCTGGAAACCTTCTGAATCGTGTCTCAAATCTGAAATGAAGAAATCAGCTTTAAATAAATAAATGAACAAAAACTGAAATCTGAACATGGAAATATCAACATGGCCCTTAAAAATAAAAAGGGTTCATAAATGTGGTCCTATGGATTTTGTGGCGCTACAAATCTATCCTCCTTATTGAACTGTCGTCCTCGAAATTTACTTACCAAATAGAATGGGTAAAGACTATGCATATCAGCTTCGGTTTCCCACGTAGCTTCTCATTCTGTTTGATTAGACCAGTGCACCTTAACCATAGGAATACTACGGTTCCTCAACTTCCTAATCTCTCGAAGAAGAATCCTCTCGGGTCTCTCTTCGTAACTCAGATCTGGTACTGACTGAATTGGCTCATGGCTCAGTACGTGTGACGGGTTGGGAATATACTTCCTCAAAGTTGACATATGGAATACGCTATGCACTGAAGATAGATGTGGGGGCAATGCTAAACGATAAGCCATCGTTCCTACTTTGTCCATAATCTCATAAGATCCAATTTATCTTGGACTCAGCTTTCTTTCTTCCCAAAATGCATCACTCCTTTCATAGGAGCTACTTTCAAAAATACGTGGTCACCAACTTCAAAGCTCAGCTCTCGTCGTCTATTGTCAGCATAACTCTTCTGTCTGCTCTGAGCTTCTCTCATCCTTTCTCTAATCTTCCTAACAGCCTCAGCTGTTTGCTCTACCACATCTGGTTCTAAACCAGCTCGCTCACCTACCTCATCCCAATGAAGAGGTGTTCTACATTTGCGACCATAGAGAGCTTCGTATGGGGCCATCTGTATAGAAGCCTGGAAACTGTTATTATACACGAATTCTACCAACGGTAGCTTTAAATCCCAGCTCTCTGAAAAATCCACAATACAAGTGTGAGGACTAGAAATCTGTTAAGTATGATTTAATGGCTAATCAGCTTTTGGATTAAGATTTGTCACGGAAATTGTGATTGCTGGTTAACGGGTGAAATCAACGTTGAATTTGGAGTTCAGTAGTTGCATTTTTCCTATCAGGAAATGATTCCAGTAGTAATTCAGACGTGACGTGTTTTCAGTATTGGGTGTTGATACGTCGTCGTTTGGATTAGTTGGAACGACAACGTTTTGGATTAGCGAAGAAGCCAGCAGTGAGTTGCGTGAGAATTCAGATGTTGGTATTCAGTAGTAGCGCGAACAGATGTCAACGCTAGTCAACTCAGCAGTGAGAGTGTAGCGAGAAGCAGCTGTTAGCGTTAGCACGCGGGCATGAGAAGTTGTCGCGTGTTAGTCAATAGCTGAGTTGATCGCTGGTTGTTAGCGCTATTCAGATATTGTTAGTGAGAGATCTGTTTCAGCAGTAGAAGCTATGCTACGTCATTTTGATTAGTTGGTGCGACGTCATTTGCTGTATGAGTTAGTAGATTGTTTAGATGTTTGTATTGTATCAGCAGTGAGCGAGAGCTGGAGTCAGATTTGAGAGGACTTTTGCCTTAGTAGAATCAGAGATCTGAATTGCTTAGAAAAGTAGTGATTCGAGGATTTATATACCAAGTGTTGCTCAACACTTAGCGTATTTTTGAACCCGATATTTCTCATCGTTTTCTCCAGTAAACCCTCGATATTTACTGTTCATTCGAACCCTTCTCCGGTGAATTACCGTCGATTTCCGCCCTTGTTTGGAGCGAGACTGGTGGCGTCGAGCTCGTCTTGAGTAGCTCTTTCGATTGATACCAGTTAGGTGGCCTGAGTCGACGCTGGAGAGGAACGCGAAGTAGCAGTGTTGATCGAACGTTTTCGCGAAGCTAGACTCGAGAGTTCTTGAGATTTTGGGTAAGTGATTTCGGCTATTTTAAGCTTAATTCTAGTTGTTAGAAGCTGCTTCGATAGGTAGAACCAGATTTGAGTTCTGACCATAGGTAGTATGCTTTAGAAATTCAGCTGTGAACTAAGATATGAGATTCCTTAACAGATTTGAGCTCCAGGGAAGTCCTTGCTGAGTTGGGCGTGACCAGCGAGGTAGAAAGTTTGAGCAGGCTGTAATTTCTGTGCCTGGTGAGATCTTTTGAGGTAGCGTACTGAGAATTGAAGGTACGAGTTGAGCTTTTTTTAACAGCTTAGACATAGTGTGCTAGTGTTTGAGGCATGAAATCTGTGCTATGTGAATTCTGTGTTTACGTGAACAGCTTGATTGAATTGATATGTTGTGTTTACATATTATATACATGTTGAAATCAGATTTGAATTTCACGGCATTCATGCATACATATTGAGCCTTTGATCGATTGAGAACCTGAGATAGAGCCACGTTGTGACCGGCCGACAGATGTGTCGTGCCTGAAAGGTACAACGCTATCATCGAAGTGGTGACCGACTGATTGGTTGTGTCTGAATACCACCTAGTTGTGATGGCTGATGGGCCTAAAGATCACGGAGCGATGATTTCCCCGGTTGATATACTGTGCGGGTATAGAGGCTCAATTGAGATTATTTCCAGCTGATTGGCAGGCCTTGATGACCGATGTTCTTTGACAGCCACATGCATTCATGACTTAGAATACTGCATGTTTTGATTTGCTGTTATATTAGTGCTCATTTGTACTGAGGCTTGACCTCGTATTCTTTTCCTGCTTTTGTGTTGTTTGGGTCTGTGTTACCCATTTGCAGGATCTTCAGGTAACCAAGCTGGACAGACTGGAAACCCAGCTGGTCGATCCCCATTTCCTTGAAGTCCCAGTTGTTATTATATTATGTATTGATCCAGGGGATGCCCTGAGGTTATATGTGTTTTGGGGGATCGTTGTTGATTTGATTTGTGATTACCTGTTGTTATGAGTTTGGATCTAAATCGTATTTTAATTATGACTATTTTTGAAGATATGATTGGTTCAGGCCCAAGTTTATTTCGAAAATTTTTAGCCCTATTTTATGCTTCCGCGGTTATGTGCTTAATTTTGCTATTAATTCTTGTTAATTAGCACGGGGCCTGACAACAAGCCCTGAGTAGATTTTATAAAATCTGAATCACCCTTTCAGATTGACCATCGGTCTGGGGGTGAAAGGTTGTACTAAAGGTCAGCTTAGTACCCAAAGCTCTATGTAAACTCTTCCAGAAAGCTGACGTAAACTTCGAATCTCTATCAGATACAATCGAAACTGAAACACCATGAAACGTCACTATCTCTTTCACATACAGCTCTGCGTACCTACTCACATCGTATGTTGTCTTAACTGGTAAAAAGTGAGCTGTTAGTGAGTTTGTCTACTATAACCCAAATAGAATTGTACCCTTGAACGGTTCTGGGTAGACCAACCACAAGATCCATAGCTATATACTCCCATTTCAATTCTGGAATAGGCAGGGGCTTCAACATTCCCGCTGGTCTTTGGTGTTCAGCTTTCACCAATTGGCACGTTAAACATTTTGAGACAAATTTGGAAATGTCTCATTTCATTCCTAGCCACCAAAATAACTTCGGGAGATCCTTATACATCTTAGTACTCCCCGGATGTACAGATTATGGGGTTGTGTGGGCTTCTACCATCAGATCTGATCTCAGGGTGTCTACTTGGGGCACCCACATCCGGTCATGAAATCTCACTACTCCTCCTTCTGAGAAATAGAGATTGCTAGCTCTCTCTCTATCTTGTTTAACCCACTTCTGAAGCTGCTCATCTCTCATCTGTTCTTCTCGGATCTAGTCCATCAGATTTGATCGTATGGTGAGATCTACCAATATCACAGTACTAGCACTGGGCACCAACTCCAATCCAAACTTCTCAATATCATAAGCCAACGGTCTCTGGACAGGGAGCTGGGTTAATCCAATCTGCTTAGAGCATCAGTCACTACATTGGCCTTTCCTGGGTGAGAGCTGATTGTACAATCATAATCTTTCACCAGCTCTAACCATCTCCTCTGCCTCATATTGAGTTCCTTTTGGGTGAAAAAGTACTTGAGGCTCTTATGATCTGTGAATATTTCACACTTCTACCCATAAAGGTAGTGCCTCCAGATCTTCAAGGCAAAGACTACAGCTGCCAGCTCTAAGTCATGCGTGGGATGATTCTTATCATGATCCTTAAGTTTTCTGGAAGCATAGGAAATTACTCTACTGCATCAGTACAACCCTAACCCAACTTGGACGCATCTTTATAGATGACAAACTTTCCTTGATCAGATGGCATGGTTAGCACCGGAGCTTCTATCAAAGCTTGTGTCAACTTGTCAAAGCTGAGTTGGCAATCTAGGGTCCAATCATATTTAACCTGCTTTCTTGTTAGCGAGGTTAAGGGAACAGCTATCTTCGAAAATCCCTTAATAAAACGCCTATAGTATCCCGCTAAACCCAAGAAACTCCTTACTTCTGAAACAGATTTGGGAACTGGCCAATCGCGAACAGCTTTGACTTTGGTTGGGTCCACCTCTAATCCATTATTAGATATAATGTGACCTAAGAACGCAATTTCCCAAACCAAAAATCACACTTACTAAACTTGGCAAACAACTGTTTATTCTTCAAAACTTGAAGCACCGTCCTAAGATGGTCTGCATGCTCAGATCTGGTCTTAGAGTACACTAAGATATCGTCTATAAAAACAACCATAAACTGATCCAAAAACGGTTGGAAAACTCTATTCATCAAATCCATAAAAGCTTAGGGTGCATTGGTAAGTCCAAAAGGCATTACTAAGAATTCATAATGGCCATAGCATGTTCTAAAGGCAGTCTTATGGATATCAGCTGGTTTAATCTTCAATTGATGGTAACCAGATCTCAAGTCAATCTTAGAAAATACTATTGATCCTTTCAACAGTTCAAACAGATCCGATCCTAGGAAGGGGATATTTATTCTTAATGGTCAGCTTGTTCAGCTCTCGGTAATCTATACACAACCTCAGACTCCCATCTTTCTTCTTAACGAACAACACAAGGGCTCCCCAAGGTGACGTGCTCGGTCTAATGAAGCCCTTATCCAACAGATCTTGTATCTGTTCCTTTAATTCTCTCATCTCATATGGAGCAAGGCGATAGGGTGGTCTAGATACTGGTGCTGCTCCTGGCACTAAAACGATAGCGAATTCCAGCTCTCGGTCTGATGGTAGTCCATGTATATCGTTACGGGGAAAACTTTGGGAAACTCATTCACTACCTCTACATCTGAAAGTTGGGGCTTACTAATCGTAGCTAAGGACGACAGCCTTGACAAAAATACTATCCCACCTTTCCTTAAACAGCTTTGAGCCTTAAGAGCTGATATAATGCGTGGAATCCTCCAAATCTGGTTGGCTTCAAACTTGAACGGGTCTCCTCTGGGTGGGTTTACCACTACTGTTCTGAACTTAAAGTCGATTACTACTCCATACTTGGTTAACCAGTACATTCCCAAAATCATATCAAACTCAGGCATGGGTAGAACAATCAAATCTGCGGTAATCAAACGCCATTGGAGCCTAAGTTCTAAATCTCGAAACAGATCATGGGACACTAGCTCTTCTCCTGAGGGTACCGTTATGCAAAAGCCTATAGTTACTTGGTCAGGTCTGATGGGTATCTTCTTAGCATACTTGGCGGCTATAAAAGAATGGGTAGCACCTGAATATATCAATGCTATGGAGGGCATACCAGCAATCAAGATCTTACCCGTAACCACCATCGAATCTGGGTTGGCTTGCTTAGCTGTCATTACAAAAGCTCTGCTGGTCACCAGCTGCTTTGACTTTGGGCAGTTATTAATAACATGCCCTGGCAACCCACATCTGTATCAGACGTTCTGACCAAGTCTGCATGGGCCAGAGTGATTCTTCTGGCACTTGGGACACTTTGGCCTGTTGTTGGTAGCAGGAACTGCACTAATGGGCTAGATGGGTAGGGGTTTCTACTCTTGGGGTCTCTGCTGGTTCTTGTTCTATTTCTTAAATGGCCTCTGATCTTTCTGCTGGAAGGTCTGCCTCCTCTATTGCCTCTCTTCTTCCACGTCCTTCCAATCTCTCTCAACGCGCAGGGCTCTATCCACTGCTTCTCTGTAAGTTCTTGGCGCAGATATCCTAACATTCAGCTTGAATGTAGGCTTCAATCCTTCCACAAAATTGCTCAACTTCTCCTCGGGATCATTTCCAATAAGAGGCACAAAATAACACCCTCTTTCGAACATCCGCACATACTCCTGTACGGTCATACTTCCTTGTTTCAGAGTTAAAAACTCTCTCTTCAATTCAGACCTCTTGTCTGCTGTGAAGTACTGTACGAAGAACACTCGCTTGAAATCTCCCCACGTAAGATTTTCCAAATCCACCGATAACTTGGCTCCTTCCCACCAGATCATAGCATCATCCCTCAACATATAGATAGCGCATCTAGGCCTATCCAAATCTATCATCTGGAGATATTCAAAAATAACCTCCATCGACTTGATCCAGCTCTCAGCAGCCAGTGGATCTGTTGCACCACTAAACTCCTTCGATTTCTATCTTCGAAACTTCTCCTGTGGATCATCATGGCTTGGTCCCCTACTGCTAGAAGATTGGCCATTGCCTCTGCCGGTTTGTTCTACCAACAGCCTTAGAAGTTGGGCAATACTAGCATTGCTATCTGGGCTAGGTTCTTCTAAGGACGTGTTTCTTCTACCTCTTCCTCGTCCAGACATCTTAATCTATAGCACGTAATCCACCACGAATGAATATCATAACTTTCTAAATTAAATACAAATGCTCTGAAACATAAAATAAAACGCACAGCTCTGGAGAAACTGTCGACAAAATCTGTTCCAACCGTAAGTGTGTGTGTTTATCTCAGGACCATGCTCTGATACCACTTTGTGACGCCCACGCCCAGGGTCAACAGATTAGATTTGAATCGAAATAACAAAAGGAAAAGAAGGGCTGAATGATAATTATTGTAAGCTGTATTTCTTACAACATAAAACAAAATCGAAATTCAAACACAATTGGCGCCAACTAATAAGTAGCGGAAAACAGATCTGGGATAACAGATTTTGTAACGCCCCAAAATCCATAGGACCACATATATGAATCTTTCTATTTTATGGGTTAAAATTTATATTTCAGATTTCAGCATGAGTTATTTATTTATTTCAAAGCTAATTTCTTTAATTTCAGAGTTGAGATACGACGCAGGAGGTTCCAAGGGGATTTCACTCCAAGTGCAATACACGAGCAGTTTTCAGATTCAGTTGAAAATGCTTTTAAAGAGAACAAATTGTATCTTTCAAAATCTTTTGTTGGAATTGTAAACTTAAAATATTGAGAGGGAAGTTTTACTAAATTTCACAAATATAGGCATGGTGTATCATGATTAATCATAACACCTCACCTGCCATTAATTCCTCTCCCATATATTATTGGTTTCGAAAGAAAAACAAAGTTCATTTCCACTTGTTGAAGAAAACTCTTTCTTGTTCTCTCAAATATTTTCTAAGGAGCTCGTGTGGTTGCTTGAGGAGGAGGATTTCTGCAGGAATGAAATGTTTTGGTGTTTCTCTGTTTAAGGCAAGTAAAAGCTGATTCGTGTTACACCATTTTGAAGCATATATTGTTTTTCAGTATATGTATGCTTGCCTGTTTATATTAAATATTAAGCTATGTTCATGTTCAAGAAAGTTTAAGAAAATGAAAGAATGATCGGGTTCAAAGTTATGTTTTATTTTGAAACTTTCCAGAATGTTTTAAGCGAAGATATGGATGTTTTTGAAGTACTGAGCAGTTCGGATTTAAGTCATTTTATGTTCAAGAAAGTTCTTTTCTGGTGAATGGTAACGTCTGAACTTGACGCCATGTAATCGGTGATATTAGTTAAATCAGGACTTGTTTCTGGTTTGATAGGCAACACTGGTATCGTTGGAAGTCGTCGGATGTTACAGCACTGGTTCTTAGTCAGATTTCTGTTTCTCACGCTAGCAACCAGATTCTTGTTCTTATTTGAAATTAGTCAGATTCTATATTGTTGACCGTTGACATCTGAGTTAATCGATCCAGTTGCGTTGACATCTGAGTTGGCCAACGACATCTGTTTCTTTTCCAAACACTATTTCTGTGGTGACATCTGTTTCTTTTCCAAACACTATTTCTGTGGTGACATCTGTTTCCCGCTAACACTACATTTACATAGTCAAATCTGTTTCATTTTAGTCAGATCTGTTTCACGCTAACGGTACGGTTCTTTGTTGTCACATCTGTTCAACGTTAGCGATAATGCCCTGATAGATGAATCTGTTTTCCACAGTAGAGATCTGTTTTGTTTTCCGATACATTCTCTATTAGTCACATCTGTCTGTATTTCAGCGATGAGTTCCCCGTAGTCAAATCCGATACTCAGTATGATTTTAAAGAAAAGCGAGTTTCAAAATAAAGTGAACCCCGATGTTGATCAAATCTGATTTCAATAAGATATGAGTTTAAAGCAATAAATGTTTAGTTTTAAAGGATATATGGCATATATAACAGACGGTCATAATGGAAGGGTGAGCAGTCGTCCAGATGTCGGTTTCCCCTTCACAATGAGCTATATGCTAAAAAAACACTGAATTCAGAAGTCATTTGATCAAGTGCACAACGGACCTAAGGAGAGCTTCTAAGCCATAAATCACAAGAAAATAATGAAAGGATCTGGGCTATTATCCCCACATCCAAATTTATGAAAGATAGTTTACGATGAATTTATTCCTTTAAACTAAGAAATGTTAAGCTATGTTAAAGTTAAGATGTCTGCCTTAATTATTAAGTGATTTTGATATCTTCAGAGTTTTACTTGCTGAGCCCCTAGGCTCATTAGCTTTTAAATGGTGCAGGAGAGACAGTTATGGGTCAAGCGGGCGGTGGAATCTGAACGAGCTGTGGTGTTGTGTTTATCGAAGGCTAGCGTTTCCGTGTCTTAGCTGTTGTTGTTTTGATCTTTTGTAAAGCCTGTATTAGATCCATTGCAACAATATTTGGTTCAAATAGACTTCAGAAGTTTTAATATCGCACTTTGCATTTTGTATAAAGTCTGATGTTGAGAAATCTGTTTCCGCCAATTTTATATACGGCGCCAATATTTATATTTGTGTTTCGAATTAGATGTGGGTTATAAGAAATACAACTTATAACAAATGTCGTTCAGTCCTTCTTTTCTTTTATCCTTTTAATTCGTGACCCCATGGGTCTGGGTGTCACAACTTGGTATCAGAGCATGGTCCTGAGATAAACACACGCACTCCAGTTGGATCAGATCTTGTCGACTGTTTTGCCAAAGCTGTGAGTTTATTTTATGTTTCAGAGCATTTGTCTTTAAAATTTAGCATGTTCTGATAATTATATTGTGGTGGATTACGGGCTATAGATTATAAGATGTCTGGCAGAGGAAGAGGTAGAATAGGTATTCCTCTAGAAGAAACTAACCCAGACAGTAATGCTAGTATCGCCCAATTTTTAAGGTTGCTGGTAGAACAAACCGGCAGAGGTAATGGTCAATATTCTAGCAGTAGAGGACCAAGCCATGATGATCCCCAAGAAAAGTTCAGAAGGCATAAGCCGAAGGAGTTTAGTGGTACAACAGATCCCTTAGTTGCTGAAAGCTGGATCAAGTCAATGGAGGTTATCTTCGAGTAACTCCAGATGCCAGACTTGGATAGGCCTAGGATAGGCCTAGGTGTTCTATCTACATGTTGAGAGATGACGCCATGATTTGGTGGGAAGGAGCCAAGTTATCTGTGGATTTGTTGAATCTTACTTGGGCAGATTTAAGCAAGTGTTCTTCGAACATAGTTTTACGGCAGACAAGAGGTCTGAATTGAAGAGGGAGTTTCTGACCCTGAAACAGGGGAGCATGACCGTACAGGAATATGTGCGGGCATTTGAAAGAGGGTGTTACTTTTGGCCTTTGATAGGTAACGACCCAGAAGAGAAGTTAAGCCATTTTGTGGAAGGATTAAAGCCTATGTTCAAGATGAATGTTAGGCTATCTGTGCCCAATACTTACAGAGAATCAGTGGATAGAGCCCTTCGGATTGAAAGAGACTGGAGGTATGTTCATGAAGAAAGGCAACAGAAGAGGCAGGCCTTTCAACAAAAGTATCAGAGGCCATTCAAGAAACAGAATAAGAATCCACAGAGGCCTCAAGAGCAGAAACCTCTATCGATCCAACCCATTAGTGCAGTTCCAGCTATTACAGTAGACCGGTGTGTCCTAAGTGCCAAAAGATGCATCCTGGTCAATGCAGACTTGGACATAACGTCTTCTACAGATGTGGGTTGCCAGGGCATATTTTGAAATATTGCCCAAATTCAAGGCAACTGGTGACCAGTAGAGCCTACGTGATGACAGCTGATCAAGCCAACCCAGACTCGACAGTAGTCACGGGTAAGATTATGATTGCTGGTTTTCCTTCTGTGGCTTTGATAGATTCAGGAGCTACTCATTCTTTTATAGCAGCCAAGTTTGCTAAGAAGTTACCCATTCCACTAAAGGTAAATTGTGTTTCGTCAGAGCCAGATTGTCGTCTTTCCATATTTGTGCAAACACCGTAAAACGTCCTCTGTATATTGTGTAATATTTATCCAAAATAGTACTGACATTGTTTCCTTAATTCCAGGCAATTGTACGATTCAATCTTCACCATTGATTCTTTCCAATTTGAACATTGATAGCGCTTGAATCGTTTTGTCGTCTACGCCTGAACATGTTCCCTTAATTTCTCTCATCGTTGTTTATGTAGATGTAGCTGAAAAGATACTTGAATATTTCCAACAGCTGAGTGCTTTGTAACATCTGACTGCAACTACTGAGAGACTGTCTTGACATATGAATTATCCCCATTTTTATAAATTGACGAATATGATATTTCTGAATACTTCGCAACAGCTGGTTGTAACGACTGAAAGCTTCAACATCTGAGATTTCCAACAGCTAAATGCTAACAAACGACTGAATACGCTAAGAGACACAACATCTGAATCCTAGCGCTAAACCAAACGTTGTCGTCTCAACTTATCCCAACGACGTAGTTTTGATGTCTGCTAAGAAATACGCTAACACTCGAATAGTTGCGTCTGATATTGAAGCAACATCTGAATATGTTCACTGTTGAAGTAAATACCCAACGTATGAATACACTTACTTCTGAAAGAATACCCAAAGTCTGAATCAATACCAGAATCTGATATCCTGTATAATTTCAACATCTGAAATCTTTACGACTGAGATAATTCAACCCAATAACTAACTAGTCGATTCAATATCTGAAAAGTATTACATCTGAATATACGACTCAACATGTGAACCGTTCTCGAAAATCAACATCTGAATAAGCCTGACATCTGAATATACTTTTCTCCAAATACGTAGCTGATAACTTCATCGTCTGACTGTCCAGATGCTATCTTTAATTTAGCACTTGTCTTATTTTGTTATAACCAAAACTAATAAATTTTACCTTAACAGTTTCTAACCTTGAAACAAGGAATCCTGACTGTGAAGGAGTATATACGGATGTTTGAAAGAGGATGTTACTTTGTACCTCTAATAGGTAATGACCAGAGGAGAAGTTGAGCCACTTCGTGGAGGGATTAAAGCCTATGTTCAAGATGAATGTTAGGCTATCTGTGCCCAAGAATTATAGAGAAGCAGTGGACAGAGCCCTACGAATCGAAAGATATTGGAAAGACGTGGATGAAGAAAGGCAGCAGAAGAGGCAGGCCTTTCAACAGAAGGATCAGAGGCTGTTTAAGAAGCAGAATAAGAATCAGCAGAGGCCTCAAGAGCAAAAATCTCTACCGATCCAACCCATTAGTTCAGTTCCTGCTGGCAACAATAGACCGGTGTGTCCTAAGTGCCAGAAGAATCATCCTGGTCAATGCAGACGTGGACAGAATGTCTGCTACAGATGTAGGTTGCCAGGGCATATTTTGAAGAATTGCCCGAAGTCAAGGCAACTGGTGACCAGCAGAGCCTATGTGATGACAGCTGAGCAGGCCAATCCAGATTCTACAGTAGTCACGGGTAAGATTTTGATTGCTGGTTTGCCCTCCATAGCATTGATAGATTCAGGAGCTACTCATTCTTTTATAGCAGCCAAGTTTGCTAAGAAGTTACCCATCCGACCCGATCAAGAAACTACGGGCTTTTGTGTAAAATTACCTACGGGAGAAGAGTTAGTGTCCCATGATTTGTTTCGGAATATAGAACTTAGGCTTCAAGGCCGTTTGATTGCCACAGATTTAATAGTGATACCAATGCCTGAGTTCGATATGATTTTGGGAATGGACTGGTTAACCAAGTATGGAGTAGTAATTGACTTTAAGATTCGAACAGTAGTGGTTAACCCACCTAGAGGATATTCATTTATGTTGAAGCTAATCAGACTTGTAGGATTCCATGCATTATAACAACTCTTTGTTGGCTACAATGGCGGATCCGGAACCCGTTTCCCAGGGCGCAGCGGAAGTTTAAAATTTTGCACCGGGAATCGTTCAATACATCAAAAACAATACAATAAACCATACATAGGATGTTTATCGATTGTTACCTTGCTGGCGTCTAGGCGCCTGGCTCCAACCAGATTCACAGGGAATTCTGGCTCTTGAAAGGTAGGCGGGGGTAGATCCTCCCAATCAGGTCCACGACCGGAAGCACGAGTCCTTCGTCAGTCTGTACTAGAAGAGCTGACGAAATTTCCACGGACAGAATGCTTGCACAACGGCACCCGTGTTGTCGCAGTACACCGGGACTGGACCAACTCCATCAGGGATGACGCCCAACTCTTGGACGAAATTCCTTATCCAAACCGCCTCTTTAGCAGCAGCTGATGCTGCGATGTACTCGGCCTCAGTGGTTGAATCCGCGATGGTGTCTTGCTTGGAGCTCTTCCAAGAGACAGCACCACCATTGAGCATGAATACAAATCCAGAGGTAGACTTCGAATCATCCACGTCACATTGGAAACTAGAATCAGTGTAGCCTTCCAATTTCAGTTCACCACCCCCATAGACCATGAACATATTCTTAGTCCTTTGTAAGTATTTAAGAATATCTTTAACGGCCTTCCAATGCATTTGGCCGGGGTTGGCCTGGTAGCGGCTCATGACACTCAGAGCATATGCGACATCCGGTCTAGTTGAGGTCATGCCATACATAATACTATCTATTGCCGAGGCATATGGCACACGTGTCATACTCTCTATCTCCTCATCAGTCTTTGGACACATAGACTTATATAGAGTGACCCCGTGGCACATAAATAGGTGTCCTCTCTTGGACTCTTCCATAGAGAACCGCTTAAGTATGGTATCAATGTAGGTAGCTTGGGTTAGTCCGAGCATCCTTTTCGATCTATCCCGATTGATCTGTATTCAAAGAATAAAGGATGCTTCACCCATGTACTTCATCGAGAATCTACTAGACAACCAGACTTTAGTTGACTGCAGCATTCCTACGTCATTCCCAATGAGTAGAATGTCATCAACATAAAGTACAAGGAATGTCACAGCATTCTTAACTACCTTCTTATACACACATGGTTCCTCGGGATTCTTGATGAAACCAAATTCCTTAATTGTTTCATCGAATCTCAGTTTCCAACTTCTCGGTGCTTGTTTGAGACCGTATATCGATCTCTGAAGTTTGCATACCTTATGCTCACTTCCTACAGATGTGAAACCCTCAGCTGCGTCATATAGATCTTTTCCTTAATGTTTCCATTAAGGAACGCAGTTTTCACATCCATTTGCCATATCTCATAGTCGTACCATGCGGCTATGGCTAGTAAGATTCTAATTGACTTGAACATTGCGACTGGTGAAAAAGTTTCATCATAGTCAACACCTTGCCTTTGAGTGTAACCTTTCGCGACCAGTCGTGCCTTGTAGGTCAATACCTTACCATCAGGCCAAAGTTT